>BGPR01002494.1:27688-43995 GCA_013235015.1 Araneus ventricosus | reverse complement strand
TATAGAATGCATGTTTTTCAATGAAAACCATTTCATTATTCTCTTTTAATAAATTGACAAAATATCTTTGGACATTCTATATAGTATTTGGGTATTGTAAGCAATGCGTAAGGAAAGTATATGCAAGGTCTCCACTCTAATGGTGACCCAGTAGCTAATCTCTTAACTGTTAGAGATATGTGTATACTTCCATTCGGAAAATGCTTTAACTTGCGTAAATAATTAGATTTTTATGTTCTTTGAGTCCATAAATGTATAAACGAAATCTAAATTTTTATACTGTCTGCCAGTAAAATTAATCGTGTTTAGCAAAATATTCCTGACACACTAACATTTAAAACAAAAAAGCCCCAAACTTCTGCGACTAAAACTGACCCAGTTATAAGCCTTGCATATCTCTGTTTCACAACATTTCAATGGCCACCTCGAGGTAGACCAACCAATCAGCAAGCCATGCTTGATTGGCTTAAAATGTATTGTAGGAAGATTTAGACTTTGTAACATTTGGTGCATTTATTGACACAAACAACATAAAATATAGTTTTTTATGTCATTTAAAGCATTTTCTTATTGGAGGTATAGCCTGTATCTAACATTTTAGAAATTAGATATATGTCTACGATTAGAGAGGACGCCTTGCAAATTTAAAATAATTTATGCTTTGTCTTAAAACATCAAGCATTCTATAGAGTACATAAGCATTGTATATATTGACCGATTTTAACAAATTGTTTAACCGCTTCTGAAATATGAAAAAAAAATTATTAATCATCAGGCTTCAGATGCAATATTTACGTGAAATATAAAATATCGAGAAACCATGTGACTGCAAAACTGAGACTAATAAAGCCATGATATGAATATGTTTTGTTATTATCATCATTGCAGTCCTTATAGTCATTAACATAAAAAGATATCCATGTGCAGATTTTTTTGTTATTTTCTTCAAAAATGAAGCTTTTCTAAATATTTATCTCATTTTCTGTGATGCTACTAGTGCAATAGTGAATTGCAGCTCGTTAATAGGATAAGGAAAATTTTATAGCACTCAGTGAATCTAAACTAACTCAGTTAAGCTAGTAGAAATATGAATTTAAAATTGCCTTCAAGCAGTAGTGATTTTTCGTTTAAAAACTGGATTGTAAAACACATTTTATATTAAATCAAAATAATATTAAATCATAATTACTATGATTTACAAAATTTTGTAATTTTTTCACATGTTTATTTAGAATTCTTTCGTAAGTGAAAGAAATTTAAAATTAGCGGTAGTAGCCCGAAGTTACCTGGTCAATATTTTTGTGCTAAAGAGAGATTTCGAAAAGCCAGAAAACGAACTTTTTCATTAACATATTTAACATTTCTTAACATATTATTATATTAACACCTTTCAACAATTCCTGCAAATATGAAATGCAGTTATTGTTACTAATATTATGCTATGGAAAGTTTATTCATAGAGAGCCTGATTTTATTTTAATAATCTGTGGAACCAGTAAATTGTGAAATTATTAATAACATTCGATTATATGCATTTAAAAAAACATTGCTTGCTATCATTTTACATTTCATCAAGATAATTTTAAAAAATAACTTTACTGATCTAAGATGTCTATTCTGAACATAAACCGTTTCAAAAATTCGTAAAAGGCCATAGGCAGGAAATGAAACATGAAACAATAAAGAAAAGGTAAATCGAAATTTCTTATAAATCGAAATGTTCATTGTTCAAAACAACTTTTGCAAATTAGAGATTAGGAGTCTACATGTCTGGATGAATATATATTTTTTTATTCAATCCTGGCATTGATTTATAACATTTGAAGATGGCTTGATAAATAACTTGTAAAATATTCAAAATGAGATAAATTATTTACTTAAAAATAGATAAAGGAGATTTTAAAATGATAATTGTTGGCTTTTTGATTGACATTCATAATACTTCTTCTAAGACTAAAGAAATATTTATTAGAACATTAAAACACAACTGTTACACTTCGTATCTGCGTACATCGTAACTTCATTCAACCATACTCGTACTTGTACTCATCTTTCATTTTTTTAAAAAATGAAATTCAAAGTAGGTCAACATCTGACTGTTGCAGTTATCCGATATCATATACTGTTATAACAATAAATAAGTTGAAGTCATGCCTTTGTCAGACATATATATTAAATATGCTTACATAATAAATATTATTCAAAGAATTTATTTTTAAAAAAATTTAATGAATGAAAGGTATCTTATTTAAAATATACAGTGAATAATGGGAAAAAACTGCAAAAAGAGAGGCAAAAATAATAAATTTAGTTATAGCAATACAGGATCATGTGATTTATTACGGAGAATACATAAATACATGAATTCCCTTACATTAAAAATTTTTAACTTCAACGTAATTTTCTTTAATTCTCGATAAGTTTATTTCTATGGGGTTTCGAAGAAATAATAATTCCACTGCTGAGAATTCCAAAAGTAACAGTGACGTTCTTCGAAGCCTTGATGTTGGTTTGACCTTAGTTTTGCGCTAATGCGTTGAAGCTAATGTTCATCTAATATTTGATCATCCTTTGGTTGACCCTGCTGTGCTGACCCAAGCATAGTGTATTGATAAATAAAATCTCTAGAAACTTTTTCTGTTGTGTGTCATTTTGAACTTTAACCGACATCTCCAAGGGTATACTTGAAGCGGTGATGGCCTAATGGTAAGAATTCGGCTTCGAAGCCGGAGGGTTCCTGGTTGGGAACACAAATCCACTGAAAGTCCGCCGTGTATATGGGCCTATTGGACAATAAGTCATTCGTTGAGAGTCAAACGTCCTCCCGCTGGTGCGGAAGCTAGGAGAGGGGGCGCCAGCTCGAGCATCGTCCTCACCATCTGACCGCGGTTTAAAATATCGAGGTAATTCCCCAAATATCTCTTATATTGCTTCAAAACGGGCATTAATATAATCAAGCAAAAATTGAGGTTGTAACCAAATTTTATTTCTGGTGCAAAAGGAAGCATACATACTCTATCTAAAATGAAAATAAGGGTGTATAGACAGATAGAGACTTAAATAAGGAAGAAATGGATTCTCATTCGTTATTAAGTACATGTTTTAAGAAAAACAACCTTTGTTTCCCTTTCACTTTCCGAAATACGAAATTTAATAGTTAATAACTTTTATCTTCTTTCACATCATCCGCTTTAATGAATATTACGAATACGTCGTACAACAGCCACAAACAATATAAAGACCTATTCCCATATTCTTCGAAACTCTCTTTAAATCATTTGAATACATCTGTGAAAACAAATAAAACGAGTTGATTGATAACTGACATCGGTTTCATTTAAAAAACAATACTGTTTCTTCAAATAACATTTCTGGTCGTTTTCTGAATGTAATAATGGATTGATTAAAAATATTGAAAATGAATGTAAAAGAAATTTCTAACAATTTTGTTTCGTTTTTTAATTAAACGAAAACGATTTAAATGTTTCAAAACAGACCTCCATTCGCCCATTTTTAAAGAGACTAATTTATTTCTGATTTTCCGAATTTCTAAAGATTAAATGATTGCTAAATGTCTAATGATTTTTTTCTTTTCTTACAATCAGTATTTCCTAAAATTTCTGTCACATGGAGGAAAAGTAAAAACTTGCACTCCGTAATCTCTTGAAATTATTACTATTACATTAAAATATTACTTAATTAAAGTATTGGATTCTATTATTCTCCTGGATATTATCCTATGAAATTGCCGACTGTTTCTTGCCCTTCAATTTATTAAATATTTTATTCTTAACGATAGTTCATATCATGCGCTAAAATTATCATTGCTTCATTGTTTTATGCGATGCATTTCTACTAGAGGAAGTAATTTAGGTAGTAACGACAAACTTCGCATTCCTTTCACTTTCCCCAATGGCTTTTCCTTTATTCGAACATAAAAATTCTATGTCTCAAATGCATTCTAATTAATAAAATTGCAATCTTTATTGCTCATTGTATTTCGCAGAAAAGAATATAATAGCGGTTACTTCTTTTACGTTTTGTAAATTGCATATTCAAAATTTTTTCAAGCGGCCATGAACTTATTGTTTGATTCATAAATAGTGATACATTTCCTTTATTAAATAAAAATAGTGTATCATAAGATCACTGATTTTATAACAGATTAACTGACTGTTTCTTTGAAGAGCTGAAATTTTTTAAAAGTATATTTGACCATATCATAGTTTTCACACTTTTACCCAGTCATTATGAGTGCGAAGAAGATTGGGTGAGGGTATTATAACCAAGCGATTATAACCCATAATCACTGGGTTAAAATACCATCATTCTCCATTTCTTCGCAATCTCGTTTATAATACCTTAAAATCTTTGCCTTTGGTTTAATTTAAAACATTTTTTCCATTTTTACTTTCTCGTATGCATAAAATACATGCATAAAGTAAAAGAAAAGGATTAATTTTTGGTACAACAAATTAGCATATATCTTTATAAGAACAAAAAATCTCTCTTTTTTATTTTCCAGTATACGAGAAAGTATTGTAATAGTCAAAGAATTCGAACTCGAGATTTTGACAAATCTCCACGTTTTATACCTGCCTGAGTCCGAAAAACACATTTTTGGAATTATGTATGTGTGTCTGTCTGTCTGTAAACACGATAACTCGAAAACTATTAGAGCTACGGGGATGAAATTTGGTATGTGATCTTTACACATAATTTGTAGGTTTCCATCAAATTTTGGATAAAATCCGTCAACGGGAAGTTTGCCTGTCTGTCTGTCCGCGTTCATGTGAACACCATAACTCAAAAACTTGAATAGCTAGATGGATAAAATGTGGTACACAGTTTTATCGTCATGAATGTAGGTCCCTATAAAAGTTTGGGCCAAATCCGTCAAAGGGTTGTCTGTCTGTCGGTCTGTATAATCGCATACTTGTATCTCATAAGCCCTTTGGCTTAGATAAATAAAACTTGATATCACGGATGCTAACATTAATTATAGATCTGTGTCCAATTTTCATCTCAATCAGTTAAAAAACAGTTGTTCAAATAGCATATTTAGTTCAAAATGCAAATTATGACTGTGTGTTGGAGAGCATTTCGCTTATTTTACTCAAGATAGTATGGTTGGCGTTTGACCTTGGGTCTACTAAGGAAATTTTATCGAGCCGCAAAACGAAACTTCATTCAGACATTCTCCAGATGGATACCTGTGATTAACGAGAGGTATGTTGAAATCTGTGTGATTTCTATAGTAAGATTTCGTACTCAAAAACGGTAAATAAAGTTGTGGTACCTCAGCGCGCGCAACTATTCCGAACATACGCAATTTTTTTGCAAAATATTAAGTTTTTGGGGATTTATAAATTTTATATCTTTCATTGTAAATCCCCATTCATAATTTGTTTTCTCAAAATAACCAGGCCTTGGGTAAATACCCCAAAAATATTTACCGTCCAACTGGGTGTTTACCCACCCCACATTACTGGTCGTATGCAAGAAAATTTCGGGGAGAGTGGTCCCGCTGGTTTATGTATGACACTTCCTTGAAAATGGCATTCAGGAAAAATTTCGCGGCGTGTTATGGATGATACTTAACTGTAATGGTGTTCTGAGTGTATAATGGGTTTATACAGTGCATTTTGCTTAGAGCTTGACAATCATCCAAAAGTGTTTCGATAGCGTGAGAGTTTTTGACGAAAAACAAACAATAGTCATATTTGTTTGTAGTGAATATAGACAGAGATAAGTAAGTCTCTATTCACACTCATAAGTTCTTTTGTGTTTGTATACGCGCTACATTATGTTTTCATTATTATTACTTTTACGGGGTTTTAGTGATTTCACGCAGGTTAACGTGGACGATTTTTACAACTTTTATTTTACTTGCCTTATTTTAAGCTTGTAAAGGTGGAATTTTGTAATCGATATTTCCTTCATTTACTAATTCGCTAGTTTCCATATTTTGCACAGTGAGTTCTCGATCGCAATAAAATATATTAACACCTTAAAATCTTAATTATCATTTAATCGATCGTTTTATTAAATGATCAATTAACCTTCCGTCTGGCGCATCTAATCTGTGAGATGAAGCACCCATATTTTTTTGTGCCGAAGTGGGAGCGGGTTCTACCGAGAAAGGTGTGGAACCTCTAGCAGCTTCTTGGCTCCCTACCACTCACACTGGGGTATAATGGTTCTTTATTGCTCTTTTGATGTGCGTAAGTAGCACGTTAATCGAGTAGATGAATTGCGACCAATAACGTTTGTATTTTTGATTTCCCAAATTTTTCTCAACATTTCTTTTTATATACCTGAAAAAGATGGTATACGTGTGTCCCAGATCCTGATTCCACGATATTGATAGTTATTTTCAATGTATTGTTTCAAAAATGTCGAATTATTCGAGGCTCTCAGCGACAACAATTGTCATTGCTAAGGAACCTTATTTGAAACCAAATATCAACTCAGTCCTGAATTCCTAAACATACAAAAAAGTAATTTAAAAACGCAAATTTAGCTTTGTATGACCGAATAGTTCAATTTGATAAGCTTTTCCTTAAGCCAAAGCAAAAATTTAACTTTTAATCTCACAGATGAGTTGTGCCCAATTGCGTTAGTATTCGCATTGAGCCAGAACAATGGTTAATGCTAGGGGCGCCACCTGATAGTGAATTTGAGAAAAAATCGAATGCAATATTCCGTAACATTTATAATAATGAATTATCAATTGAAGACTAAAAGTCGAAAAGGAATTAAAATAAAAAAATTCTTTTAGTTTACTAATAAAAGTGTGTGTTTTAAAATTGATTTTATTAAAATTAATCTATTGCATTACGCTTATAGTAAAGAAAGTTCATGAAGGAGGGAACTAGACTTCTTCCCTGATGAAGCTCTTTTATGATCCAAAGAAGATTTAAACCTGAAATTAAATTATTTAATAAACAGAGATCCGTTATTATATACCGAGGAAAATTCTTACTGTTACGAAGCTGTAAAGTTCTTTCTCTGGCATGCTAATCTTATGACAAGAAAAAGAGTTTTATAGTGGCTTTACTGGAAGCGAAGCCAATGTATCCCGACGTTGGCGATTTTGGAAACAAAACGAAGCTGTTAGAAAAATCATGAATTGTGGTTTTATTTTTACTGGGGACGAAAATATCAAGAACCTTATAGAGAAGTCTATGTGACATCACATCCTGTCAGAAAAAGATATAAATACCGAGAGATCATCGAATGAATCAATCAGTTGGAGTTTTGTCCGCAGTGCAAGCTGGTGAGCTAATATACGCTGAGCGCTACTGAAAGTGCTGAGACTCATTTTTATTATCGACTTGCTTGTGTTGTTAATTTGTACCAGTGCTATTTAGTTTTGATACCTGTCCTACGTGTTTTTCTGGAAAATTTGTGGAATAAAAAGATATATATATATATTTTTTATCTTGCTTGTTGAACTATACTTCCGTATATTCAACGGACAATTTTTCGTAACATTACTATATCAGTTTCACTAATGTAAAGAGCAGAAAGAAATGTATTTGAATCACAAAACTGAAAAAAAAGCAGAAAATGAAAACAAAACGATACGAACAAAAAGAAATGGATAGTTTCATAACAAATATATTTGCAGTTATAAAAAGACATTAATTTGACGACACACATTTAAAATAAACGAATTTTCCTGCAAATTATATTTTAAGTGTACATCTTTTTGAAAGTGGAAAAATGATGAAAATTAGGAAAAAATGCAACTAATTATTTTTACTGAACATTTCCGTTGTCTGTTTTAATCTATATTTATAAAATTCAACGAATGTATGTATATTATTGCTCCAGCAACATTTCGAAGAGCTGGGCAAATTTTGATGAAACTTTGATACAATGGTTCCTCATTAGCATATTTGTGGAACTGTGGTGGTAAATAAGACCTATGCCAGTCCTTCAGGTTAGGGAGGGGAAAAGTCTCCAAAATGCATGTAACGAATAAGCCCACTGATATGCTTAGGGATTTTAGTGAGTTTGGCGATTGTCATAAAATTTGGTACACATATTTCTAACTAACCGCCTTTGGCTACTAGCTTGTTCTTAGGGAATATAATTTCAGTTTAATCCCTTATGAATAATTTTATTTTTATAGTTTCCTTAACAAAGTAATTTTAAATTTCATATTGGGATAGACATTTAACCCATGTTCTTTAAGTGGCCCTGCGCCTGTTCTGTTCGTTGTGCGTCCCTAAGGGAATCAAGTATCTGTCCGTGTCTTGTAGCATCTAATTGCACCCTGTCGGCACAAACTTCACTTTATTATTTCTCATGCAAAATTTGCATTTGATTTCCACATTAAAATGGCTCCGCACATTTTACGTCCAGAAGCATGTTAGCTCGATCAAAACTTAGAGAAAAAAAAGAATTTAAACATAGTCCCTAGTAGCACAGTTTGTTGGCCCAACGTTGGGAAATGGTCGGCATTGATGGCAAACGGTAGGAAGTTCTGCCAACAATTAGCCAACAAAAACCCAATCTCAGCTTATACGGTTGGCAACAACAACATTAGTCCAACGTAGTTTTCACGTTGGGATAAATAACAATAAGTGTACTGTTAAATACAACCGCAACCTTACCGGTAAACAAAAAAACCGGTAAACAAACCTTCCGCAGACTCACTCATGTGGTGGATGGATTTTAGCAATATCTGGTAAGTTCAGTTATTCATTTCTATAATATTTTTAATTAAATTTCATGATTAAACTTATTTTTATTTATTTCAAATAATTTTTCAAACTAAAACTATGGATTTGCTATTATAATTTCTTTTCTGATTGCTGAAGAATACCGCCACGGCGAAATCGAAAATTAATCTTATTTATTCGATAATATTTTAAGGTATCTATCTGCCTATGTTTGAAGCAAATGTTTTGAAACAAGTTACTTTAAAAAGTTTTTTGTTATTGTGCAATGAAAACATAATGTTTGAAAAATTAATTATTCTTTTCGATAAATTGTGAAATTTAACCAAATCGGCTAACACTATTTTAAAATTTTAGAGAAGGTGAGCCCAAATCTTTATTAGCAATATCTTATTAACATGTGATCTTAACTACAATGATTAAAGCATTTTTATTTTTTCTGTATTACAGATGGTAAATTTAATTTAACGATTACAAAGATTATTCCAGGTTAGTATAGTTAAAGTTACATATTGGTGCTTAAAAGGTAGTGGTTGGAAAACTAGTACAAGGACAGTATAATTATCTGCTCCGATTAACACATTAGTGCCTAACGTTCCTTATAATTTATATTTGTGAGAAAAAACATATATCTAAAATATGTATTTCTAGATTTGTTTCCCTTTTTTTCACTAAAAGCATTATTTTAAGCATTTTCTCTCGTCGTATTTATACGACACTGGGCACAAATGGGTTCGTGGTTTCTCCCTGCCTCTCAATGTATTGATAAGTTTTCTTTTGGTTCTATATGCAAAATATTTGAGATATTTTCATAAAAACATTTTTTCAAGTGTTATAATACTTATATTGTATTTCAAGTATGTAAAGTTTTGAATGAATAATTAGTGATTGGTTAAATGTGTGGAAATTTATATTTGAGCATTATTTTTACATTCATTTTAAATTAATATTTAGTCTCCATTTTTGTATCAATATAGCCGACATAAATCTAAAATATATAACTCAAACTTCACAATATGTTTTTTATCTCTATCTAAGCTAATCTAAATTTTCAGTTTCAAGTCGATGTATAATAAATTTTGAGGATAATTTGTTTTTCAATTATTAAAAAAATATTTTGTAAAGTTGTATTTATTAATTAATTTATAGTAACTGTTATATTCTTTATTATTTTATAAGTGTTTCAATTACTCTAGCTTTCAGCTAGAGGTCTTCATTAAGCGCTTCTCCTTGATGATGTTGACAGGCAGTGCAGCACTCAAGTGGCTAAAGAGCTCCATGCAGCTCGCGAGCCGCGGTTTGTTGATCATTGGTCTAATGTATTGAAAAAAGTTATTGAAATAGACTAGCCAAAATATAATAAATATATGATATATGGATAATAAATATATATATATCATTTGTTAAAACTGTATACTATTCAAGATTGTCTATGTACTTAATTTATCTCAAAGCTGCAGTCAAATACATTCTGGATTTTATTTGTTATTAATTTTTCTTTTTTGAAAGCTGAAACACTAAAATGTAAAT
Source organism: Araneus ventricosus (assembly GCA_013235015.1). Classification (NCBI taxonomy): domain Eukaryota; kingdom Metazoa; phylum Arthropoda; class Arachnida; order Araneae; family Araneidae; genus Araneus; species Araneus ventricosus. The sequence continues at coordinate 33,775 of BGPR01002494.1, read as the reverse complement.
GAATTTGTAAAATCACAATAAATAAGTTATATTTTGAAATTACTACTAGGCTTCGGTCTATGTACAAATGTAGTATTATTAAAATTCCAGGGAATGTGGTTAAAACTCAGCTTTTTTATTCTGTTATCAAAAAGTAAAAGAAAACTAAATTATTTTATTTTGGTTTGTATATGTTAATATAACAGGACAAAGGTTTTAATTGTGTGATGTTTATTTTAGTAACTGTTCGGAGAAATAGACTGGTCAAAATATAATAAACATATGAGATATGTCACTTGTTAAAACCGTATACTAGGGCCAGGTAGGGTAAAGTGGTCATATATCAAATAAAATGCTGTAACTTTGTAATGAATATTGCTATCAATGTAATTTTTTTATTTTAGCTTTGAATATCTAAGAACTAAGTTTAACATTCAAAATTATACTTATTGCAACACTTTAGTAGGAGAAAACACCTCTTTTGTTTGTTTATGTAGCAGTTTGAAGTTGGAATACCCAATTTAATTTCTCTCCTACATTTTGTTTAATTAAGTTTTCATTAGATTGACTCTGCAGAAAGCTTCATATAGATCTTAAGAATACTTCCTAATTAACAGATAAGCTGAATTAATTATAGATATTATTTTATAGTAATTTAAGTAAGACGGGGTAAAGTGGTCATAGGGATAGGCTTAGCTTGCATCACTGTTTTGAAATTACTCAAGTTTAATTTATTAGACAGGTGTTAGTTAAATATTAATTTAAGATATATTACAGATTATAATTAAAGATATGAAACTGGGTAACCCCAATTTTTGCACCAAAATCATCACATAATGCATATAAGAATGTACTTGTGCATCAGGCAAATGATTTCATGCTACCATTTTATTTTTTACAAAAGAGCTCATTTATATGAACAATAGACTAAAGGTAAAGGCTTTATCCAATTTTCTTTTGATTTGCAAAACCCTCTTCTTTTAATTTATGATGGACACGAAAGTTACAAGACTTATAGAACACTAAAAAAAGGCCATGCGTTAATTGCACTATAATTTTTGTGTAATTGCACTCTAAAAGATTTGACATGATTTGTACTTACAACTCTATAACCACCTGTTTCATCTATACATAAAGTGGCAATATATAATTCAAGAGAAGAAAGAAACAAGTTCAAAAACAATAATGAAGGTTTGACTGAAGAAATTAGTTATAAAACAACTACAAAAAGAAAGAGATGCAAGAAAACAGTTAAAAACATGCAAAGAAAAACTTGATAAAAAGCAGAAAATGTCTTTTTCAGACAAGTGAATTCACAATTGTAGATAATCAATTATCACAGTATTTCTGTGAGATCTTGGCAAAATATGATGGGAGGGGGGGAATCAATCAAAGAGCTTATTGGACAGGTTTCTGACAAAATAGGAGATTTTCTGTCAATAAAATATCTAAAACTTCAGACTATTACACCTTTTCTGAAAATGATAACATTGTTGGAACTGAAGAGCCAGATATCCTTAAAATTCTTGATATGCCAACTTTTAATCATAGGTTATTAAAAATGTATAATTTGATCAAATAAACTGATTTTCTTTTAAAGTTGAAACTATATTGAGTTTTGTTAAATATTTAAAAAAACTTTGCTTACTTATATTACATTTTTATGCTTATTTTTAATTATGGCCTCTTTACCCCATGTACTACTCACTTTATCTCACCCCATGTGGTAAAGTGGTCATAAAAACATGACACACAGAAGTTGTCATAAAATTGTTAAAATCAATTATTTTTTCCCAAAATTTTAATGTGATATGTTCTTCAATAATGTAATGTAAAATAACAACCAAAAAAATATTAAGTATTTTAACAAATTCTTATATTTATAATCCATCTAAGTTAAAAAATGTGGATTTTATGACCACTTTACCCCACCTGACCCTATTCCAGACTGTCTATGTAGAAACCATGTACTTAATTTATTTCAAAGCTGCAGTCAAATAAATTCTAGATTTTATTTGTTATTAATTTTTTCTATTTTTAAAGCTGAAACACTAAAATGTAAATGAGTTTGTAAAATCACACTAAATAAATTATATTTTGAAATTACTCTTAGGTTTCGGCCTATGTACAAATGTAGTATTATTAAAATTCCAGGGAATGTTGTTAGAACTCAGCTTTTTTATTCTGTTATCGAAAAGTAAAAGAAAACTAAATTATTTTATTTTAGTTTGTATATGTTAATATCACAGGACAAAGATTTTAAATGTGTGATGTTTATTTTAGAAACTGTTCGGAGAAATACAGCTAATGCCACCGACGAAATTTATGGAGTGATGACAAATTGGTTCTGATTCTGCAAAATCGTGATGGAGGGAGATATCTCGGAATGAAAAATAGTTATAACATCCAAAAATTTACATAATTTTATAATTTTATCTTCCTTTTCTGACACTTATCTTCTTGATGTTGTATTTTTTTATAAAATAAGAACTATTTTACTACACTATGTTAAAAAAAAATCTAAAAAAAGTGCAGATTCATAATCCAATTCTTAAAAGGCATCATCCAATTTTGTTTGGCACTAAATATCAATGTATGTTTGCAGTACAGTTTAAACAAAACTATTGGTAAAAATAATTTTTGTAATGTAAATGCAAGAAAATAAATTAAGATGTTTTATTTGTTTTGTAACTTTCAGTACCATTTTATTTCTTTTCAAATTGTTGATAAATTGTAATGTTAATTTGCTGATAAATAAAATGTATGTATGTATTTAATTGTTTGTGATTTTATTTCTAACTTTTCTTAAGTCAAAGTTTTTTCGTATAAAAAAGTGGTTTTACACAACTTATAGTTTGCTGGGCATAATTAAAATTTATTTTTAAATTCATGATTATGATTATAAGTGACTCTTTAGTATATACATTTTAATATATATGTCCTAAACATGAAGTATGAATTTTAAATTATTAAATTTGTTCTCGAAGTATTGAGTTTAAAGCTATTGTAAATGAACACTTTTTCAGTAAGTATTTTGTATACATCGAAGTAAGATGTATTTAACTATTTTATTTCTAAAATAAAACGAAAACTGTTGAAGTTGACAAATGGCATTTCTTTTTCCACACAGCTTTTCTTCCCTAACACTTTATATTCTGATTTATGTACCATGAAAAAAAAGTATTCATTAGGGAAAATTATAATTCTTGTTTAACAATTGACACGGTATAGTACTGATTATCCAAATCAGTCGTGACTGAGGGAACATGATTCCATTAAAAGAAGGTACGGGTTTCCACAGAAGCAGTTAAAACTTTATGATGCAAAGATTGAAGAGGCGGAATACTGTCGTAAAATGTTTATGATTTAATTTATCTTAATATTGATGTTATTATTAGAAGTACTAATTTATGAAGTTTTAAATATTATACAAAATTAAAAACTTTAAAATATTATTACAAAATTATAAACCTCTAAATTATTTACCAATTGAACCTTTTAGAAATTTAAATATCTCAAATGTAATTTACAACTTCTTGTATTTTAGTAAATTAAGTACCTTAAACAACATTACACCTGTTGCTTAACTGACACTCTAATTATAATCATCTTCTAATAATTATTCCAGATGGATCTCTACACATATATACAATCTTAAAGTCTCAAATCATTAAATCAATTAAACATCTAACATTTCACGAATCAAAAATTAAAAAAATCTTCACTCTGTAATATCTTAGCAACAGGCATAAAGTGCAACTTCAATTTAATTTTAGTTCTTAATTTATCCTTAAAAATAATCACCACATTTAATACCAAAACAATTCATAAAGATCTTAAGTTTTGCGTTGTGTATTTTAATATATAATTAGATGTTATATTTTAATATTAACCCAGGTTCATTCCAAATAGTTACCTCCATCCGTGTCATAGGGGTGGAAAATAAATCAGAGACCAAATTACTCTAAATTAATGACATTTATTTGTATAAAAATACTCTAACATTTTACAACACAATTCATTTAGACTAACCTTGTTGATTGAGAATCAGTATTACAACTTCACATGAATAATGACAGAAAACACATAAAATAAGGAACATAATAGAAAATTATATAAAATAATACATTTAGGATCGACCCAGTGTTTATTAGAGAGTTTTATTTCGATGCCACGTTCGCATTCAAGATTAAATTAATTTCACTGCATTCTCAACATTAAGTTTGTTTCATTAATACTAAACTCATATAAAACAAAATTAAATTGTGGCCACTAACAGTTAATTATTAATTATAATCTTTTCCTAATTTAATCTCATATACTGACTCCTAATATTATACTAGTTGTCCTTTCGCTAATTAACAAACACACACACACATATATATATATATATATGTAATGACTTAGAAATTTTTCCTATTTTTAAAATAAATCCTTTTTAACGAGAGATATGTTTTAATTACGAACGAATTATTTCTACTTCAATCCTATGACAAAACACTTCTACTCTAACTAGACTCGCAAGAGTCGCACTGCTTCTAGAGCCTCAACTTCGGTACTTTCCCCTTTTTGGTCTTTTAAAAACTCTCCGCGTCTGCGTAATTTCCTCTTTTCGTAATCATGTAACGCATTGAGCAGTCACGCCGTTTTTCGGCGTAATTCTCCACTCCTGGCCATGGATTTAATATTCTCCTAATATTTTAAACGTTTAATCTTAATATAATATTGAGTACTCTATAACTTATTTGATTTTGCTTATCTTCGAAATGGAATAAAATGTTTTAGACATTTAACGACTGCAATCTTCTTCAACTACCTCTACACTTCACTTAACGGAACAACGTTACATATATATATATAAACATTGTTCTACCAACTAAAACACACTCTTTTAAGAAATATCATACTGATCCATAAACTGACACATAAATCAAACAAAACCTTCTGATAAATATCAATAAATCATGTCTTGCTTTTACAAATAAACGTTGACAACATGTGCTAATAATATATTAACTTCTTAATTTCAATTGACATGAATCCTTATTACCAACTTTTTTAAATGTAAAACAGTACAATATTGCAAAATGTAAGGATTGCATATATATGATGCATTACATTGCCATCTAGCTTTATCAAAACTCATGTTATAGAAACCTATTTACCTTATTTAAAAAAAATTTCAATTTAATACATTTGGAAATAATTACTTCATTTTCAAGCCTCACCCCTAGCTTAATATCTCTTTTGCATCATTATTTCACATATACCGATTAAAATAAATAGAACATAATACTTATTAGGAATTTTAATGTTAATCATTGTTCGCGCCAACTACTAGTTTGGCTCCTTTCATAACTTATAGCAACCCTTTGTTACCGCCATCCGCCGTATTGCATCTCTGTCGGAGTCAGTAGAAGTTGTTTTGGTTTTCATGTATGCATGTGGTATGAGCATCGCAGCTCGCCCATGTATTATCACATCATGTTTCATATCTACTCTACCACATGAGTAACGCATGGATAATGTGTAATATCAGTTTCTATGTATTCAGCGAGAAACGCATTTAGTTCATGTGTGACATCGCAGTCATCATGTTCAATTGTAGCTCTTGCATGAGCATACTCAACTTGCCAACAGGCAGCGTCTATCAAAATCAAATCTGTATATATTGGAATATCCTGTATATATTGTAAATAAACTATATATTTAAATAATCAATACAGTCCGCGGTAAAACTTAAGTTTGATGCGCGGTTTCCCGCCAAGTTGAAAAAAATCACGCCAACGATGAAACACTCGCCAAAAGTCCGGCATCTTGGATGGCTACGAGATTTGGAAAAAAGCGCCAAAGTAGGCCGGAAGAGGGAGAAAAACGGAAGAAAAGAGACAGGTGGAAAAGTATACGAAAAAATTTAACAACGGAATTCTAAACGAATAAGAAACACTTCACAAGAATTCATTAATGAAAAATATGAAAGGTTATATTAATTAAAAATGGAAAATTAGGTTAACTGATTTAAAATGATACACGAAGTCACGAAAAGTGCGCAAAATTTTATATATATGAAAACAGAAAATTCTTGAAATAAGCGAAAATGATGAAAAA
>BGPR01002494.1:0-22688 GCA_013235015.1 Araneus ventricosus | reverse complement strand
CAGTTATTACTTTTAAAATAAATAATAAATTTGCATACTTTTAATGAGTGTTACTCCATTTTTATTAATAATGCATGTGTTTTATTACATAATTTTAATTAGCTCAATTGGTAGTTTCTTAGTTGATATTTCAGATGCTTTGAAATCAGTAGCTTTAATTTTATCCTTTATATTATATATCTCTCTTTGTCAACATCCCTTTTTCTCAACTAAGCGATGAATCAGATATCATTGAATATGACTTTTTAAAAGACTTCAATGAAAACGTAGTCATTTTAAGTTTCAAAATTTGAGTGAAAAAAAATTTTGAGTCACAAGAGAAGCTGTCACTTGGGCAAACTTAATCTAACTCATGTGACCTGTGCTATAAACATTTGAAAACTATGAAACATTTTTTTTAACATTTGTTAAATATGAAACATTTATTTACTCAATATACTTCAATAATAGACAAAATATTTTAATTATAGTGATGTGCGCTTTTTGGAATGAGCTAGTGATATTTAGAATCGTGTCGCATTCTATGTTTTTCGTATTCATTGTGTACTAGCCATCTACGGCGACTAGCTTGCTCACCGGGAATATAATTTCAATGGAATCTCTTATGCATAATTTAATATACATGGTTCCCTTAACAATTTCAAATTGTGATAGACATTTAATCCATGTTCTTTCAGTAGATTTACACCTGTTCTGTTCATTGTCTGCATGAACGTCCCTAATAGAGTCGAGCGACTGGTTGTGTCATGCAACATCAAACTGCACATTGTTGGCATCAACTTCACTCTTATTTCTCTTGCACAATATATATTAGATTTTAACTTTAAAATGGCGCGGCACATTTTACTTCCAGCCTCATATTAACTGGATGAAAATGTGCTGATTAAAACATAGCATTAAACATTAAGATATTGCCTTATCTTTCAACAATGATGGAGAAACACGCAATTAAATGTTTGTTTAAACAATGAAAACGGTTTGAATTGCGTTGCAACAATGAAGAGTATTGTAGTAAATTATGCAAAAAAATATTTTTAAAAATTCATTAAAATTAGAGAAAATATTGTACGGCAACTTAATTGATATCATTGAAAAGGTAATTTTTTGCACTTTCAAGATGGCGTTATGCTGTAATATTTTCGGAAGTTATAAAGGAAAAACGCCAAAATTTCGCTTAATATTTAATTAAAATTCTAATTAAAATTTTTAAAAAGGGCTCCGAGGTGCACATTCCCACCCTCCAAAGTATGTTTGTGCCAAATTTAGTGGCTCTATGTCACACCAAGACACACACACACACATTCTCCTTTATTATCAGTAGAGTAGTAGTCGGCTACTTTACTCTGAAAAAACTGATGTACTTTGATAAATTGTTCAGCGAACTATTTGTAAATTGAATATAGATATCAAATTCGAATTTGGTTAATTTGAAACTGAGGGATCCACAATGAAAATTAGATGTATCCAAAAGTTCGAATTAAGAAAAATTGGGTTTAAAAACAAACACAAGAGATAAAGATTTATTTTAAAGTTTTAATGAATATTACGTAATTAATTAATAAACAGTAATTAATTTCGATGTATAAAGCAATATTAGTTATTCCAATAAATAAAAAAGTAATTTAAATAAAGAAATATATGTACAGCACCTAGAGTGCAAAAATTGAGTAATTATTTTTTAATTAATTACATAGAACAGGAGCTAAGAGCGAGTTCTTGAGTTAATTATAGGCCTTAAAGATAATTCGCTGGCACTTAAAAGATACGGACGTATTTAACTAACGAAAACAATTCAGAAATGAGCACGATTTCAGTTTTGACCTAAAATTAACCTAATAAATTCGAATTATAGGCTTATGTATAGAACTCGCCTATTACTAGTAATGATCATCAAAGCATTTGATAAAGAAAGAAATCAATGAAAACGAAAGTTCACCATCCAGTCTAATCATTGAAATGATAGCTTCGTGAGCTGAAAATGAATTTGAGAAAAACTAAATTGTATCACTATAAAAAAAAATCATTTTGGAGCTCGCAGTGCGTGAAAAGACAGCCAGAGCATCCAAAAATGGAGAATCGAAAGAGATTAAAAATCGCATGTATGCGCACCCGTGGCAACTAAACAGTTTAGTCGCCGTGAAATCGCGCGGTGCAGGCAATCCGACTAAACTGTTTAGTTGCGGAAGGAATTGCCTGTATGCGCTTAGCCTAATGCCACTTCAAAACCGAAACTTCAATCGGGTACGCATAGAAAATCACATTCATTCTTCGTTAAAGGTGATTCCAAAATCGTGTGCATTGCATGTAAAAACCCTCATCCACATCCTGTATTTAAATGTGGAGCCTTCTTAAAATTAGACCCTTTGTCCAGACTTAATCTCATTAAAAACACACATTGTACTAATTATTTATCTAATACGCATAAGATTCACCAGTGTTTTAGTGATAGAAAGTGTAAGCATTGTATGCTATCGTATAACAGCCTCTTGCATTTTAATTCTAACTCAGGAATTAAAAGAAATAAAGTAAATAAAAACGCAGCTTCGCTGTCAGCTTCAAATCAACAAAACGAAAACTGCAAAGTCATCAATTCTGAAACTCAATGTGATTTATCGGTTTCTCTTCATTCTAAAAGGGAAATGTACTCTAGAAAAAATAAAACATCTGCTCTTCTGCCAACTATAATTGTTTATATTAAAAATGTTTCTAGCGAAAGAATTCCAGTTACAGCCTTATGCCATTCTGGTTCTGAGAACAGTTTTTTATCCTATGAAAAAGAATAAAATTAACGCTTCTATCAGAGGAATTAATGGTAGTATTACTCAAATATATTCTAAAGTGTTAGCTGATATCTCAAACGGAAATGAGTCATGCCGTAGACAAGTTGAACTTTTAGTTATTCCGAAAATAACGGATTTTATGCCTTCACAAGACATAAGCATTGAAGAATTGAATCTTCCTTCTGGTAATACATTAGCAGACCCGAAATTAGGTCAGCCGCATAAAATAGATATGTTGCTTTCAGCTTCTTTTCTTTTTGCTATCATAGAAACAGGCAAATATACAACATAAATTTATATTCCAAAATATTAAGTTCGGATTTATTGCTAGCTCTAATTCTGAAGGGAATTTTAATCATAAATTTTGTGGTCTCGTAACACAAAATGAACCAATTAATGATTTAATCCAGAGTTTTTAGGAAATTGAAACAATTAATGAAAATAATTGTGCGCTAAGTGAAGAAGCGATTTTTTGCGAGGAGCATTTTAAGTCGACACATAAAAGAAACAGTGAAGGTAGATACATTGTAGAAATGGCAATAAAAGAATTTCTCTCTTTGGGTGAGTCCAAACAAATCGCACAAAAACGTTTGGATAATTTAATTAGAAGATTGGAGAAGAATCCTCGCATGAAAAAGCTTTATTCCGAATTTATGGAAGAATATGAAACCCTAGGTCACATGGAAAGGGTTGTTGAGGATGAATTACCCAGTGATAATTATTATTTACCTCATCATGGAGTTTACAAATCAGGGTCCACAACTACCCCTCTGAGAGTAGTGTTTAATGCTAGCTCCTTCAGTTCAAATGGAGTTTCATTAAATGATATCTTGTTAAAAGGCTATGTTGTCGAAGATATTTTTGGATTAGTGCTTAGATTCAGGCAACACAAATTCGCATTTACATTTGATGTTCAGAAAATGTTTCGACAAATTCTTGTAGCTCCTCATCAAACAGACTATTTACGCATTTTACGGTTCGAAGATAATACGTATCAGCCCATAACGTTCAAATTGAACACAATCACGTATGGAACTGCTTGTGCACCCTTTTATGCAATACGCACGGTAAGCAGCTCGCCGTAGATGAGTCATCAGAGTTTCCGTTAGCTTCAGAAATCGCTTTGCGTGACATTTACATGGACGACGGAATCACTGGTAAAAACGGCTCAAATCTTACAAACCCAGCTCATCGATATGTTCGCTAAATGTGGCATGAACTTGCACAAGTGGACATCGAATTCACTGGAACTTTTAAACAGTTTTCCAAGCTCAAACCAAGAACGAGCATTTCCAATTGACGCCCATGTTTCAAAAACATTAGTCATGAACTGGTTACATTTGGATGATTATTACATTTTTAAAGTTGACTGTAAACATGTGCCTAACCCCACAAAAAGAAATGTACTCTCTGTGATCGCAAGGCTTTATGACCCATTAGGTTTACTTGTTACAGTTATCTGTAAAATGAAGATTTTTCTTCAAACCTTGTGGTTGGAGAAATTGAGTTTCTATTACCCACTCCCTCAGTCCATTGCAGTCGAGTGGAATCATTTAGTTTCATCATTAAAGGCCATTGAACTGTTAAAGATTCCTCGTTGGATTCTTGTCGACAGCTCTCGGAAATTAGTGCTGCATTGTTTCTCCGATTCATCACAGGCCGCATATGGCGCAGTTATTTATCTTCAGTGTGTGATGCCCGATGATACTTCAACAGCAAAGCCTGTGGCAAGCAAGTCCCGAGTCTCCCCTCTTAAAACCGTATCCATTCCAAGACTGGAACTTTGTGGTCGTCTTCTTGCAGCTCAGCTAAAAGCCAAGGTTGTGCATGCTTTGAACCTTCAAATATACAGCATCTTGATGTATACAGATTCTACCATTTCGTTAGCCTGGATTCAGACATCACCTCATCGTCTCAAAACTTTTGTGGCTAACAGAGTTGTTAAGATTCAACGGTTGACACAAAATTGTGAAAGTGTGAAAATGAAGAATTGTCAAAATTGTGCAGCATGTTCCATCTAATCTTAACCCTGCAGATGTGCTCTCGAGAGGACTTGTTCCTGAGCAGCTAATTGAGCACAACCTGAGGTGGAATGGCCCACCATTCCTTCAAGAACCTGTTCCTGTGAACTGTGTTGACCAACAACTAGCTGATACATCAACAGACACTCGATTTCTTTGTGAATTAAAGAACATTACTTCTCCCAGTTTAATGACTTTAAACTCCTCTGATTTTTTAACTAGTTTTTTGAATATTAGTAATAATTATAGAAAACTTATCAATGTTTTTAGTTATATTCTTAGATTTATAGGTAACTGTAGAAATCAGAAACAGAGAGGTCTTGTTTCAGCGCCGAAATTCAAGAAGGTGAGTATCGTCTTATCTCCTTGGTGAAGCAAGTGGCTCTTGCCGAGGACTTTGCCAATTTAAGTAACCAAAAACAGGTAACCTCTGCTAGTAAATTAAAGTTTTTGTCACCATTTTTGGATACTTCATCAAATGTAATTAGAGTTGGTGGCAGGTTGCACAATTCTTATTTGTCTTATCATGTAAAACATCCTATTGTATTACCAAAAGACCATGCTATTTCGAATTTAATAATGCAAGATATTCATATAAGAAATTGTGATGTCGGAGCACAAACGCATAAAATTTTGGGCCAAATCCGTCAACGGGTTTACTGTCTGGCGGTCTGTATAATCGCATAATTGTATCTCATAAGCCCTTTGGCTTAGATAAATAAAACTAGATATCGCGGATGCTAACATTAATTATATATCTCTGCCCAATTTTCATCTCAATCGGTTGAAAAACAGGTGTTCAAATTGCATATTTAGTTCAAAATGCACATTACGACTGTGTGTTGGCGAGCGTTTCACTTATTTTACGTAACTGCCTACGTTAAAAAGACCATTTTCGACCAAATCTTCGAAAAAATTTTATTGTCTTATATAAAAGTACATACTTTTAAGATTCCAAATCTGTTAAAATTATGTTCCTACGATAATTACTTAAGGAGATATAGCTGTTTTAATAAACCGGAAGTTCATTTGCAGAGACCGGAAGTGTCCGTCTAGAGCTCAAATCAAGTGTAAACACCGTAGTTTCGTTTTGATTTCTGACACTAAGAACAGTGAGAACCTCTAAAAACAGTGAGAATTCATTTTTAACTTTAATTAAGTAATGTGTCTTGCATCTGGCAACACTTTTAGAACTTATTTAGCTTCCTGGAATGGCAATCTTTGATTTCATACACATTGTTTGTATACAATTGCCTCACGTTCCTTTGCGAATTCTAAAGTTGGTTTTAAGTTATATTGTAGCTTTATTTTGATTTTTTTATTACTAATTTTATCTTGAAAATGCCTAAATACAGAACTAAACGTACTAAAAATCGATCTTTTCATGGGAATCGCTTTACAAATGCAAATCAATCAGTTGAAGAACCTGCAACTGAAAGTGCATCCAAATTGATAATGAATGACTGTGCAGAGCTAAAGGATGAAGTAAATGGACATAACGAACTTAAAGGGAACAGAATCATGGACATTTTCATTTAAATTGTGTGTTTTCTGCCCTTTGCTGCCCTCAATGCCTTAAAACTGGTTTAAAGTTGACAGAAGATTCCAGATTTGGACTTTGCTCAGACTTCACTTTAACATGCAAGTGTGGATACATGAATGGATTTACCTCAACTGCTAAGATAGGAAGAAAGTCTACCCTGAATTCCCTCTTAGTGCTGGGCCTAAGGCTTATTGGAAAAGGTTTCACAGCAGGGAAAAAACTTTTATGTACAGTGAACTTGCCTTTTATGAGCAAGTCTACATTTCGTAGACATGAAGATCAGCTGTTGAAAGCTGTTCGGTGTGCTGCTGATAAGAACATGAAAGAGGCTGCTACTGAAGTGAGAACCAAGACAAAGACATCATCTTGTGGTGTATCGGTAGACGGTACTTGGCAGCGCCGTGGGCGCAATTCCTTCAACGGCTGCGTGTCAGCTATCTCCATCGACACCGGTAAAGTTTTAGACTTAGAACCAATGTCTTTGTACTGCCGTTACTGTGATAAAAAGAAAAATAATGATGGTCATGTATGCAGCAATCATGTAGGATCGTCAGCAAGTATGGAGACGGTAGGAGCCTATCGAATATTCGATAGATCTAAACAATGTAAGAGGTTAAAATATACGAAATATTATGGAGATGGTGACTCTAATGGATTTAACGCTGTAAAAGACATATATGGACCAGACAGTGTGGAGAAATTGGAATGCATTGGGCATGTCCAGAAAAGAGTAGGGAGTCGATTAAGAAACCTGAAAAAGAAACAGAAAGGACTAGGCGGCAAAGGAAAATTGACCGATAAATTGATTGACAAATTACAGAACTATTATGGTATCGCGATCAGGAGTAATATAGGAAATTTACAAAACATGCAGTCAGCCGTCATTGCAGCATTTTACCACTGTTGTTCAGGCAAAAACAAACAAATGCATAAACAATGCCCGAAAGGAGGCGACAGTTAGTGTAAGTATCAACGAGCTGTTCATGAAGGTAAAGTTTTTGTGGACAAATCTCCTGGCCTGCCAAATGATATCATAAATTCCATCAAGACAACCTATATGAGCCTTTGTGATAGCAATTTGCTGTCTAAATGCTTGCATGGAAAGACTCAGAACAACAATGAAAGTTTTAACAATGTGATATGGACAATTTTACCTAAAGAAACTTTTGTTGAAATGCAAAGTTTAACGTTAGGAGTTAATATTGCAGTTTTACTTTTTAATTCTGGATATTTAGGACTTCTTGTTGTCTTCAAAAACTTAGGAGTGTCATTGGGACAAGAAACTGTTAAGAACTTTTCATTAATGGACTCTGAACGTGTAAAAAGTGCTAAACGTCATTCTTTACCCACTTCAAAATTTTCCAGAAAAAAAAGGAAATATGCCAAAAAGGCTAAATTATTGAATTTTCAGGTAAATGAAGGTGTAACCTATGTGGAGAGTTTTAACAACATTATGAAAATTTAAATTTATATTTACTCAAAATAAAATGTTCAAATGTGTTTTCTGCAAAACTTGTTTTTTAGCATTTTCAGTTTACGCTGGCACTCACAGCTGGAATAGTTTTTAAGGTTTGTAAATGAAATTTTACTAGCATGTTATATATATTTATAGCTGTGCATTGAACTAGAAGCTAAGCTTAATTTTAAAATTTTGATACTTTTTAGATTGTTTTCGGTGATTGTGTGTTGAAATATTTTGAAAAAATAAGTTTATTTTACGATAAATGACACAGTACTTTTATTTTTTAAAATTTTAAGGTAATAATAGTTCAATGCACAGGTAAGTATCTAATGAACATATGATGCAAAGAATTTTCAAAATATTTTAAGTATATTTGCTTGCAGAAGTGTTGGCGTAAATGTAAATTTTTGCCAAATTTTGGTATAAAATTGCAATTTTTTCTAATATTTTATATTTACTTGGGTTAAATCTTATATATATCAGTTATTTAAACTATATTGATGATAAAAACATTGGTAATTAAGTTATATTTTATGTTTTTTATAAAAAGTTCTCCGGACGTAGGCAGTTACCTTAACTAGGCAAAACTTTTGGCCAATTGGTTTAAGAAATCTAGCGCGAAGCATTGTACATAATTGTGTTATTTGTTCAAGGTATAATCCACAATTCTTATCTCAAAAAATGGGTGATTTACCTGAAGAACGTTGTACACCTTCGTTACCCTTTAATATTACAGGTGTAGATTTCTGTGGTCCTTTTCTGTTAAAAAGAAATCAACATTCAAAGAAAGGGACCTCTTCAAAAAATTTATGTTTCAATCTTTATATGTTTTGTTACTCGTGCAGTTCACTTTGAAATCGTTTCAGACTTAACATCCGACTCCTTTATAGCTACCCTTAAAAGATTTATGGCGCGAAGAGGTAAAATCTCGACTATTTTCACAGATAATGGTCGTAATTTCGTTGGTGCACATAATGAATTGAAGCGCTTATTTAAGCTTGTTAGCAATCCAGATAACATTTTGGCTCATTATCTTGGATCTGAGAAAATTCATTGGAACTTTATTCCCCCTAAATCTGCTCATTTCGGAGGCCTTTGGGAAGCAGGAGTTAAGTCCTTTAAATTTCATTTTCTTCGTGCAGTAGGCAACCTAAAATTGATCTACGAAGAATTTTTAACAGTTTCAAATCAAATCGAAGGCATTTTAAACTCCCGTCCATTAATACCTCTTTCGTCAGACGCAAATGATTTACAAGCTTTAAGTCCGGTATACTTTTTAGTCTGTGGACCTATTTCGGCTGTTGTTGAGCCAAATTTAACCGAATTTTCGGATAATGCTCTGAAACGATGGCAAAGAGTTACTAAAATAACCCAATATGTATGGTTTAAATGGCAGAGAGACTATCTTAATCATTTACAGCAGAAAAATAACTGGTATTTTCAAAAAGACAATATTAACATTGGCACCCTGGTCATTGTCAAAGAAGATAACGTTCCTCTAAATTTTTGGTTGTTAGGACGAATTGTTAAGGTATTTTATGGTAAAGATAAAATGATTCGTGTTTACCTTGTTAAAACGGCAAAAGGAACTTTCAAACGTCCAATAACTAAACTGGCTATTTTGCCAATTGATAATTTTAAAAACTGTTTCTTTTCATATATCTAATCTGCATAATTATTCTTCTGCATATTAGCTGTATTTCTTATTATTATTATCTGTATTTTTTATATTCTGTATTCATAAATTTTATTATTTCTTTATATTGCACTATATTCAAATTTTGTAATTGTAATAATTGATTGTACTTGTGTGCAACGTCTGATGACTTTGGCAGACCTTGCACGGTGGGGCGGTATGTTCGCGCCAACTACTAGTTTGGCTCCTTTCATAACTTATAGCAACCCTTTGTTGTCGCCATCCGCCGTATTGCATCTCTGTCGGAGTCAGTAGAAGTTGTTTGGGTTTTCATGTATGCATGTGGTATGAGCATCGCAGCTCGAACATGTATTATCACATCATGTTTCATATCTACTCTACCACATGACTAACGCATGAATAATGTGTAATATCAGTTTATACGTATTCAGCGAGAAACGCATTTAGTTCATATGTGACATCGCAATCATCATGTTCAATTGTAGCTTTGCATGAGCATACACTATATGCCCAAAAGTATCCGGACACTTGCAGATTTTCACATTTTTTAGAATTTCTCCGGAATGGTTTAACTGACTGCCTTTAAACTTCGTACATGTAAAGAATAGACAATAACTCATATTTTACTTTGAAGATTCGGTCCTGAGGGCAATTAGGGGATCGTCTATTAACTGATGAAGACGAAAAGATGTTTGGCCCACCCCGTTTCACAGAATACTGAAAACAAGATGAAACTTTCAAAAATGGTAATGTTTAATGTGCGTAATATTCACAGGAATTTTCGTAAACTCAGCACAAATATTTGGGAAGATATAAAGGTTTTCTTAAAAAATCTCAAATTTTCCCACCTGTTCTTTGCTTATAACATGCAGAGTTTTCTGTTATATTATACGAAACTTATAGGAAAGATGATAATGTGTTAGAGAAGCAGTTGTGTAAAACTTTAGAAGAGAATTGTTGAATATTACAAGAATTATGAGCATTTTTAGTAAATAATGTTTTACTGCGCATGCGCGAAACATAGTGAAATTTTTCTTTCACAACTTTGAAGCCAGATATATAGAGCAACTTATATAAAAAATTCAGTTCAATATCATTAGTATTCAGAAAGATATCGGCATTACAACGAGCAGAATTTTAGCTCCTGTCGAAGATAAGCTAAAAGATGAGGGGTTGTACACAAATTGATATTGAAAAAACAGGTGGGAAAATTTGAGATTTTTTAAGAAAACCTTTATATCTTCCCAAATATTTGTGCTGAGTTTACGAAAATTCCTGTAAATATTACGCACAGTTAAACATTACCATTTTTGAAAGTTTCATCTTGTTTTCAGTATTCTGTGAAGCGGGGTGGGCCAAACATCTTTTCGTCTTCATCATTTAATAGACGTTCCCCTAATTTCCCTCAAGACCGAATCTTCAAAGTAAAATGTGAGTAATTGTCTAATCTTTACATGTACGAAGTTTAAAGGCAGTCGGTTAAGCTATTCCGGAGAAATTCTAAAAAATGTGAAAACCTGCAAGTGTCCGGATACTTTTGGGCATATAGTGTACTCAACTTGCCAACAGGCAGCGTCTATCAAAATCAAATCTGTATATATTGGAATATCCTGTATATATTGTAAATAAATTATATATTTAAATAATCAATACAATCCGCTCAATTCGACGAATGAAACGCAAACAATCATCCTTTAGCGGAATCATTCAATATTAATCTATCTATAGATGCGTCACAACAGAACAATCCTGCTCACTAAAACAAGAAACTTTTTATCTGAATAAAACTTAATTTAAAATACCAAAAAAGTAAGTCAAAACTGTATCAGCAGCATCACGTGAAGAATTCAGGAACACAAACACAGCTGTTGCACTTTCATGTACCACTGGCCTCATCATGATATTGTCCGGATTTTAAAAAAATGTGAATTTTTAGTCATTTCACGTAGCACCGGCCTCTTCATGATACTGTCCGGATAAAAAAAAAGTGAATTTTTTACGTGACACAATCCGTGATGATCGTCGGCATTTGCCGTAACTCCGACGGGGAATACTGCATGTGGCCATTTAGTCCGCGAATTTAGTGACCGTCTGCATTTGCGATAGCTCCCGTAGGTAATACTGCATGTGACTATTTAGTCGGCGAATTTGGTGATGAAGGAGATGCCCCAAAATGAGATTTTACGACCTTCACTTCATGCTCCGTACGGCTCTCAGATAAATAATTTCCATAACCGCATGGGTTTTCTCATCCCGGACCCGCACGCCACTTCCTTCAGGAACCTCGGGCCCAAGCCCGAGAAATACCCGCTATCGTCCCCTGAGCTTTATTGCATTCTACTTTCTTCAAGGCCAAAGCCTCTCTCAGCATCCCTCTTCTCTTTTCGGAGCCTAAAGCCTGTCTGAGCCCGCCGACAAACAAAAATTTCCAGAATCAGACCCAAATGCCAAGAAACAAAGTCATTTGCAGTTCAAAAAGGTCAGAAAAAGGGAGACGAGCGCATCGCAGCGAGGGTGGCCAAATGGAATATTTCTGTCGCAAGGGATTATTGAAGAATTCCACAGCTGTAGTTTGTAAACAGCACAAGCCATTTTCCTAGGGTCAGAAAACCTACTAGGAGGGGGGGGGGTTGTTCTCTCAGATTCTTTTCGCAGGGTTAATAAACTTTTGAGATGTTGATTCGTCAAGAGAAAAGCCAAGTTGCAAAAAATGAAAAGAAATTCGCTTAGTAAACCCTGTTGCATTCGTACATTCTTGAAACAAATAAAATTTTACAACATTATTATTTATGGCTTATCATTAGATTTTTGTTACTTATAAAAACACGAATGACTTTTAAAATTCCAAATTTATTAAAAGAAAGCCGAAAGAAAAAAATTATATAATTTGAATAATTTTGAACAAATTCTATACAACAATACTGCCGCAAGGATACCTAAAATATAACATGCACACTAAGAGTAATGTTTTAACATGTGGTATAAGACCTGGGGGGGGGGGGGAGAATTTTGAAATTTGTTCGTATTTTATGTTCGTATTATTTACAGAAATAGAAATGATCTAATCTTAATAATTGTGCATAATGTCACATATTATAAATTTGTTACTATAAATATCTGAAAATTTCAAACTTCATTTTGAAGCAAAACATTGTTTTGACTTTTATCAGGTTAAAGTATGTAATTTGAATTGTTTTGTTAAAATGCTCTAAGCTACATTAAAGTGATAACAGCACTGTTTAATACAAAACGTTATGTAGAACTGATGGAATTTCATCAGTCGAATATGTAATACTTTAGTCGTCTAATGATAATTTTAGTTTACAGATTACATGTTAAGGCATGTTGATGTTTCCTGATAATGTGAAGTGGTCAGACTATTTTTGGTTGAATTTGTTCTTAAATAACGCTAATAAAAAATATTAATGCAGATTATATTTCCATCCTCTAAACACCAAAACTGCATAGTGTATATTTAACTTCTACAAGTTATCCACAAAAATATAGTATTCATATATATTTGCATACGTGTATAATTTCATAAAAAAGGAAAAGTAATCTTCCAGTAAGCAGTTTATTAGTCATGTAAACATTGTCAAAATAGTTGCTTCCCACCAAAGTTTCCAAAATTCCCGCATTTCAAAATTCCAGTTTTTTTTTGAAAATGTAGGTGTATATAGACCTAAAAAATAAGAAAACTTTGGTTGAGTCATCTTAGGTTCATATAGGAAAACTTGGTTGGCCCAACAGTTAGCAACTCAGTTAGGCCAACGTTGGGGAATTATTGGTTGGGTAACCGTAAGACAGAGAGACCGTTAGCCAACCGTGGATGACAACTTTAGGCCAACTGTATGCCAACGACTTGTGCTACATGGGGTATTAAACATGAATATATTGTCTTTGCTTTCAAACATGAAAAGAAACACACAAATAAATATTTGTTTAAACAATGAAAACGGTATGAGTTTTATCGCAACAATGCAAAGTGTTGTTTTAAATTATGCCTAAAAATATTTTTAAAAAATTATTAAATTTAGAGAAAAATTGTATAGCAAATTAATTAATATTAAAAATATAATTTTTTGCAGTTTCAGACGGCGAAAAAATTGTTTTTTCTGATGTAATACTTTCGGAAGTTATTAAGGAGAAGCGCAAAAATTTTGCTTATTTTTTAATTAATTAAAATTCTAATTAAAATTTCAAAACGGGCTCCGAGGTGCGCATACCCTCAAAAGTATGTTTGTGCCAAATTTTGTAGCTTTAGGTCCAGATTTCTCACTTGTAGAACGCCAACACACACACAGAGACAGACAGACACACGTTCTCCTTTATTATTATCAAAGATTAGCCAACTAAAAATACTATAGGAGTAAATAAACGCTAATCCAATTCGCCAGATTTGTGTAGGGTGAAGTCTTTTAAACACACTTAATAATTGTGCTGATTGGCATGAAAATTGATATAGATAGGAAAGTTTTGAGAACACTGGTTACATATATTCCTCATAAGGTGACTAAAAGTAGTGTGTGTGGGTAAATAAACGTTAATCCAGCTCCTCAGAAAAGGGTGGGGGAAATGCATGCAATGGAGCCAGTGGCGAATCCAGGGGGGGGCTATGGGGCTGCAGCCTCTCCCAGAGTTAAACCAGAATTCTTGATTTTATTTAAAATCCCTACAGCTGTTTGTTCTTAATTCCCCTTTCTTTTAAAAATAATAAAAACATGACAACAATGCTTTCTGGCTTGACAGGCTCGAAAATTTTCCAACTTTTCTAGTCATTCCACTTGCACTTGTAGCGTTGGCGCGGTCGAAAACATTTTTTGGCTAGTTATTTCAATGTAATTTTTATTAAATTATCGAAAGTATTATAGTGCTCTTTATGATTCTTATTGACAGGTGAGTTAAGTCTGTAAAGTTAAAGTGTTTTGGTTTCCATAAGCCATGAGGTTTGACATTCGTCATGACGATAGGAAATTTTTATGACCTCAGCCCCTCCCAGACACAAATCCTAGATTCGCCACTGAATGGAGCGAAAATATTATAGGGGTAATTTGATACGACTGAGGCAATTAGATAAAATTTGATACAGATGTTCCTCATAGGCCAAATAAAAGTACTTTAGGTGTAACTCAATACCCATCCAATGCCTCAGGTAGGGTGGAGCAAAGACATATTTGACGGATTGAAACGAAACTCTTGTTGATACCCAGATGCAGCCAATGCTCACGTGACTCCAAGTACGTGTAGTACGGCTGCGAGTCTACCTCTTGTCAGATCACGAAGTTCCTTTGCGAACTGTGATGTGTTCTTATGACTGTCTTGATGTTTTTGTCCTGTGTCTGTGTTAATAAATGTGTGTTTGATAATCCCTGGTGTTATTTCTTCCACCTGTGCCTCTGTCCCACTCATTTAACCTAACAGGTTATGGGCCCAGAGTCACGGAAGAAACGTTTTGAAAGGGATTTCAAACACTGATCATTTTGGACCAAACAGAACCGCTAGGCCTAATGTCAGAATGGCGGAAAGCCAAGCGAAAATCGAAGCGCTAAGTAAGAGCAATTTCGAAACATGGAAACTGCAGATGGAAGCCGTGCTGATCAAAAATGTCAGATTCAAATATGTTTCGGAAGTCGCACCTCCGCCTGATCACTTACCAATCAAAAGGTCCAGCGAGAAAGGCTATCCTCCTAAAAAGCCTTCTACAATTTAAAATGGAGACTGGCAGTGATGAGCGCGACCACATTCGAACTTTCTTTGACATTATCGATAAACTACAAGATTTGGATATTGTCATCGATGAAGATTTGACGAGTGTAATGTTGCTGTACAGTTTGCCTGCTAAATTTGAAACTTTCAGAGTTGCGATAGAATCTTGTGATGAACTGCCGAAACTGGATACATTACGAATTGAAATAATCGACGAGTGGCAAAGTCGAGCAGACCAGTCTTTATCCAAATATGATGAAGCCTATGCAGAGAAGTTCAAAAATCAATTATGAAAACAACGTTTCAAAACTAAAACGAAAGAGATAGAAGGGGCGAATATATAGGGGAAAATTTTGATGGTTATCTCAAAGAACTTGGAATTCGAAGACGCTTAACAGTCAAAAATATACTCGAGCAAATCCGGATAGCGAAAAGAAAATATGGAACTCTTTTAGATGGTGCTAGATGTTCTTTAATCCAATCCAAACTTCCACTTAGTTTTTGGACTGAGGCAATTGCGAATGCTAATATACCAAAAATCGATTACCATCCAAACCGTTGCAAGGAAAAAGTCCTTGCGAATTATGTCATGTTAGAGTCCCGAATATTGGTTACTTTAAAACTTTTGGTTGTGAAGCATTTGTTTGGAACAGTAAGAAAAATTTGAGCCCCGAGCTCTAAAAGCTATTTTTTTTTTGGATATAGTGATAATTCAAAAGCTTAGCGTATTTGGCTAGCCGATAGCCGAAGCGAAAAGGGTGGAAACATCCCGTAGTGTAAAATTTTTAGAAAATAACTCTTCTACTCCTTTATAAGAGTACACTGATTTTAGTCCGTATTGCGATGGAGGGATTAAAACAAATAAAGAAAGCCAAACTCCCAGTATTCCCGCTCCTATGAACAGCGAAAAACGAAAGATGCCGGAGAGCGATGATGAGGCAACCCTTGAACCTGAGCTGTTAATCTCCGAAGAGTCCATAAATTGGGAGCAAAATTCGAAACGTGCTGGGGGGGGGGGGCGGGGCCGACCGAAGTTACTTGGAGGCGCGCTAGGGAGACCGAAAAAGCTATATGCTACTCCCAAAGAAGAAACAAACGAAGATAATTCGGAGAATTCCAGTTGGATTCCACTGATTTCGTAATTTTCGCAATGGGAGGGATATCTATGGAAAGTGTATTAAAAAAGCGAATCCTCACAGGATTGGTAAAAAGCTTTTTCTTTCTTTGATAATTACAAGGGTTATAACAGCCTGAATTCAGAAAAATAATGAGTCAATTTTTATAACTTTTTAAACTCTCCTGAAAAATTGGCATAATGCAACTGACGTCCTTCGATTTTGAGGTAGATATTTAAAAAATAAATAATTCATTAAAAACAATTATTTTACGTTTTTAAATTTACCGCAAACATACAAGTGTATTGTTTCCAATTCAAATAAACAAACTCTGCAAATCAAAAGTCAACTAAACAGTTATCAAGAGCCACCTACTCACTTGTAATATATTAACAATATTAATCTAAAATAAACGAACTACACAATCTGCATACAAGTAACTACAAACAACTCTCTAAACACGGGATTATTTGAAGAAGAAACGGAAGGCGCCAAAACACGGATCTAAGCCGCCAAACAGCATTGTTACGTAAACCGTAAAGCATTTCATTTTGGCATAAAATACAAAATTTTTATGGCTTCAAAAATGTTTTCTATCAGATTGCAGATATTCAAATCATTCGCAAGAAATCAAATATTACCAGAAAGTGTTCATAATAACGAATAAACATTGAATATTCTATGATGTTAAGGAATGCTACTCTTTTTTAAAAGATTTAAATAGTAAAAAGAAGCAGATAAGTAAATGCGAACATTCCTGTGGAATGAATAGGCTGATCCTTTAGTTCCTTTCTTATTTCAACAAACATTTTTTTCAATAAATCCGCTGTCGTCGACGTGTCAATATGCTTTCCCTATGACAAATCCTATAGAGAACGTTCTCCGAGTTGAAGATCTGTCCGCAAGTCACGTGATTTTACTGCAGCATCGGTTCGACTACTATTTCCAGGCATCCTGAAAGCCAGGGGAACCTCCGATTCCATCCATGAAACCAGGGGTATCTCCGATTACCCCTAGCCATAGAACCAGCGTCCACACCCTCCTCTCCAGGAGTTCCGTAAGAGCGGTCCCAAAGCGATTACAGTCATGAAGTTCTTTTAAACCCTAAGGCTATAAGAAGGAAACAAGTTTTAACCCACTAGCTCCTGGAAGCTAGGGATGCTTAAGCCTCTCCCATTGGTCGTCCCGCAATGCCTTGAAGGGTACCTTCCGAAACTGATGGTGAGAACAAGTTTAAACCTACAGCCTGCGGGAGGTAAAGGAATTAAAATTTAAATTAATGGAACGACATGGCAAGAAGACTCCAATATTCTGGATGCTGGCTGCAGTTATTTGCGTTTTTAATTTGTGAATGTTCGTCGGTAGTTGCGTATAAACTCTTTATGTTTTACTTAATCCCAAAGAAAAAAAGCGTTTTTTTGGGAAAAAATGATTAGAAACAAGGTTTAAATCTGTGCTGTGATCAGTAAACCGTTGAGGCGATTTATCATTTAAGTATTCACGAACAAATAAAAGCCAATGTGATGGTGCTCCAATCCGATGGAAAATAAAGTCTCCAGCTTCTTCCTCCAACCGCGGAAAGAAACAAATCTGAATCATATCCAAGTAAGTAATGCCCGTAAGAGTGGACTCTTTAAAAAGGAAACGGCCAAACATTTTGTCCAGCGATATGCCACAAAAGACATTAAAAGTCGGCGAATCGCGTTCCTTTTCAGCGGTAGCACGAGGAATAGCTGTGTCCCGTGTGTTTGCTGGGCCCGTAACGCCAGACAAAGAACTCTCTCTAGGATCACTCGCCGAATAAAATCTTTTCGAACTTTTCATTCACTACTTTTTATAGAATATCGGGTTTAATTATTTTGTTGAAGAGATGTAGCCCTTAAAAGATAAGATATTCTTTAGTAAACACCTTGTGTAGATTTTATGTTTAACGAATGTTTTGGGATTTTCCTTCTTTTGATATTCGCTGTGGCTTGATTTTCTTATCGCATTGCTTTCAAAGCTTCATGCTTTTACAATGTTGTTTTGATTCCCAGATTTTAAATAAGAATATTTAATGTTTTATTTTTTAAAGAAGACAAATAAAAGCACGTCATTAAACTCGGTTTCTATTTAATTCATTATTTTTCAATTTATGTTTCACTTGGAACGAAATCTAAATTTTACTCGCTAGTTAATTTCTCATCAAAGAAATGGAAGGAGTGACGAAAAAAAATTTAAAACTCTTATCCGAAACATTACGTCGATAATGTTATCATGTTCAAAATCGTTATTTATTTTATGGACTGCCTTTTCAGAACATTATTTTTCCGTCGCTTCTAAAGCAGTTTTACAAATTCCTTAAATTATATCAAAATAGTTCAAAATGCGAGACACTTCCATTAAATTTGAAACAGAAGCTCGGCAGCTTGTCTTAGAAAATTTTATATTTCTGAAATGTAAATTTACTTTTTTTATTTAAAGGTTATTTTGTAAAAACCGCAAATTCCCAATAAAACAGTTGATCATAACATTGACGAATGAATGGGAAAATCTATTTCATCAGCCGTTACAAAATAAAGTTTAAGATATTTATTGAAATTAAAGAAAAATTGCACGGAAATAAAATTGATATCATAGAAAACTAATTTTAAGTAGATTCATCATAGGAAGTCTACTTTTGAAGTGTTACTCATTCCGGAAACCACTAGAACCCACAATTCCATTTGCTCAGAGTCTTATTTTTATTTATATACTAGCTGTTACCCGCGACTTCGTGCGCGAAGAATTTGAATTGCTACTTTTTTTAAATTTACGAATGTAAATGTTTCGTTATATATAGAAAGGGGAAGTCAAAAGTTCTGACGGTTGATAATACATAATTGGACGACTAATTTAATTCTCTGTTACTGTAAATTACATCATTGTATTCAATGGTATCATCTGCTCTTTGGAATATATCATCCACCATGCTATATGTCATCTGCTTCTACTGTTTAAAAGAATACATAAGACAAAATATACCTTCCTATTATAAAAACTCTGACAACCATATCATATACGTCAATGGACGATCCTGGTTTGTTTATTTTGGATTCATAGACCGTTTTCCGGTAACCTTCCGATTTAAGCAATCGCCAAATCTATTTGGCAACTGTATCAAGCGCCAAGCTGGAAATAAAGGTGAATTAGTTCAAAGTCTAACCGTTGCCTAGCAACGGAGTAGCTATAAATATTCGTTATTTCAAAATCGTCTGCACGCATTTTAAAGTTTTGGAACTTCTAAAAATTAATAACAATCGAAGGGAAAATGTCATAGAAATAAAATTAGTAGCATTGAAAAGGTAAAAATTTGAACTTTAAGATGGTATAAAAATATGTTTTGTCGGACAGTTTGCTCCGAAGTTACGGCGGAAAAACCATTTCGGTTATTTTCTAATTAACTGACTGTTTAATTAACTTTGGGACTTGGAAAAGTTCATAAGTGTCTTCCCCTTCTCTTAAATAATAAGTGTACAAAATTTGGTTGAAAACCGTCCATTGGTTTAGGAGGAGATGTGGAACATAGCCACATACATACCCACCCACATACCCACAATGACTTTTATTTATAATAAGATAGATCTCAATCATTTCTAAGCTCAAATGTTGGAGCAATTCCGTTTGGCCACCTTTCGTTCTTTTCTTTGGTGAAGAGAATTAACGACAAGATTCAGTGAGTTCTCACAAAGTTTTGGCAGGTTTTTGAGGTCCTACTAACCGTAAAACTTTAGCATTTATTTCTACATATACTTATTTTTGTAAATTATATTCTAAAAGAAAAAACCTATCTTTCAGATGATTTTTCACTTCTCTGATATTTCGTTATATCAGTAAGAAATGAACTATTTTAGATGAATAAACGTGATGCAAATTAAATCATGAAATCAATTCATTTGATACAATCTGGCTAAAACTATTTATTTATCAAACATAAACCAAAGAAGATTAAGGGGAAATGACGACAACAATTAACTAAACATATGCCACAAAATGTGCCTAACTTACGGAGCTTACAGAGGCTTTTCGGATACCGAAGAACTGCGGAACTTTCAAAAGCTCTTAACGAAGTATTTTATAATAAATTTATAAAAATAACATTGCTTGCAGAAGAGATTCATCACTTACCTGCATCTAACAGAAGTCTGCAAACCTCAAAAGATGCTACACACTTGAATATATCCCTATGACTTCTTCAGAAGTAAAAATAATTTTCCACGAAACTTTTCAACAAGGCGGAGATATGAAGTTTCCCTAAGATATCTCTTCGGAATAATGATCTGTAACAATGTTTAGATTATGTAATAGGTATTGTATAAAACTTTATCAGTAGATGGATAATAAGGCTTCTGGCGCTTCGGGTGGCGGGTGGACCACTTCAGTCCCGACTTTCCCCCACCCGACTTCCAGCCGAGTTCAGATAAGAAATTTGCTTGAACTTTAACTCCTCTTAGATTAGATAAGAATGATGATGAGGAATTTATTTTTATTTTCGGACTTCGAAAATTTTTGAGGAACTTTAAATTTTCTCCGCTAATTTCTTTTACAAAAGTTTGATTTTAGTGACTTAGATTTTTTTCACAACGTCCTTTCACAGATTTGCATCAATTCAATCATAACTTATCATGTGTGCATTAAAATAAAATATTGAAATATAAAATAAACATAATAATTTGATACTTACAATCTTAATTTCATTATTTTTTCTGTTTTTAGAGACTTTGAATTTTCTCAGCTTTTGAACAGAATTTCATCAATTAGAGTTAAACTTTCAATCTTATTCTATTTTTCGGCATGCTCATTTTTCTTTTTTCGTTATCGAATAACGTTTTTCATTTGTTTTCAGGAAAATTTCAAAACTTGTGCATTTTCTGTTCTTAAATAACAAAAAGTTTACTTAGTCGCTAATTCTCAAAAAATCTGTTTCTTAATTAAATCAGTTTTATAAGAATAATTCTTCGAATGATCCAACTTGGATTTATTTTTCTATCATCATTCAACATTCCTCTTTGCTTCAAGCTTATTTTTCCAGTAACAAACACAATTTTAGAATATTCTAACAATAACATACAAGAGCACTAAAAATCACTTAGTTTGAATAAGTTAACTTAAAATTCCGTTTTTAACTGTTTCAGGAATATCAAAACGTTAAACACTCTTAAAGTTAAATGGAACATCGACGAAATAGCTTCATTAATATTAACCATTAAATATCACTTCTTTTCTGTTGACATATAACTTATCTATAAAGACATTGCAATTTACTTCGAATGACGCTAAAAAGGTTACATTAAACATCACAAATACATTGATTCATCACAAATCATTTTATCTTAAAAATTTTGGGATCATTCATCATACTTAACTCTAAAACTATATAAAACATTCCACTAATCTAAAATTTTCGCCTATTAACTGATTAAACATATCTTCCTTTCGATACTTAAAAAAAATTTCGAGTGATTTCTGCTTTTACGAACTTATTTTGACTTTCTTCTTAATTCCTTATTTCTTTTAATCTTATATTATTTCACAAACTATTTATTCTATTTCATTAATTATATGTATTTTCTCTAACTAATTTTCTTACATGAATAAAATTCATTTTCGATTTTTTAAAACACATTTCTTCGAATGATGAAAACGATTATAGAATATTCTATCAATGACATAGAAAAATAAAAATCTCTTTGGTTTGAATAAATTAATGAAACTCATGTTTTACATTCTAATTCCTTTTCACATTGATCAAATAAATAAATTTAAATATCCAGCAATTTTAACCACCAAAAGGCTTTTTTTTCGTATGCGTGAAGATTGTTATTTGATTATTTACTCGAATCCAACGATAAAGAGGTTGCCAGTTATTGGTATTGTGATTGTGCTTGCTTCTCTTTGCGACAGATTATCTTTGAGGAATATTCATATGATAATTTATCATTGCTTACTCTGTTCAATCTACATGAGAATCTTATAGTTTCAAATTACTATACTACTTTGAAAATATATTCTTCGAATGATGAAAGACGATCAAGAATATTCCTATCAACTAGGAAAAAATAAAATCTCTTAGGTTTGAATAAATTAATGAAAATGAAATCATGTTTTTTAATTCTAATTCCTTTTTTCATAAAATTCAAATATATTTAGACCGACAATTTTAACTACCACCAAAAGAAATGTTTTCTGCATGCGTGTTTAATTCACGAGAAGGCTCTGTGTGTGGATGTTTGTGCATGCATGTGTTGTGTGTTTAATTCACGAAGACTCACAATGATGATGTGTGTGTGTGTGTGTGTGTGTGTGTGTGTGTGTGTGTTATTGTGTGTGTGTGCATGGTAGGTAAACTGATGACGTGACGTATTGACGTATTGTGTGTGTGTGTG
>BGPR01002493.1:150416-165939 GCA_013235015.1 Araneus ventricosus | reverse complement strand
AGAATTTTTTAACGCGAGTTGTTTGAAATTGTTCAGAAAAGACAGAGAAATAATGTATATTTTTTTCATAAAATCGAAGATTTTCGTGGTTTAACAGTCGTATGTCCCCTTAGGGGTTAAAATACTTTTTAAACGTCAGTGCGACCGCTTTACCCGCTAATGCCATTTAAAGTTACAATCTCTATGATGTTAACACTCAATGTTTCTACGAAACCGGTTTTTTCGCTCACACATTTTTCTCTCGAAAGTAAGCGGGTGGAAGTGGGAAAAAAAAGCACACACACCCAAAGACCGACTTCTTTTCTGCTATTTTTTCACAGGCTGTTATTGTTTGCTCATCAAAACTGACGCGTTTGATTGTGGGTTGTTGACTCCCTTACTAAAGTTGGGCGACATATTTTGGCTGGCATTGACCTTTTGAATAAAATAGAAGTCAGTGGAACCGGTCAACCGTATATTGCAATTCTAGCATTTTAAATACAAACGTTTCATTTTTCACTACTCGGAAAGGAAGCCAGCTTTCGTTTTTGTGTACTTAAATGATCATTAATACGTTAATGATTGTGTAAATGAATATCGTTAGACAATAAAAAACCAACGGGAGTGTTCCTCCATAGATTTTCACGTATATTAAAACAATATTGCGCGTTTTAAACTTTATAGTACAGTGGTGAAAACTGAGTATAGATATTGGATGTCCACTTTCTCATCGATACATCTACAACACAAAAAGACTTCAGGGAAAATTTATCTCACCAAATACTCATTGGCCATGGTGCTTTCAAAGCTCATCAGGCTAGACTTTTTGACAAAGACGATAAGTGCTTCTGTGGGAAAGCAATAGGCACGATTCTACACACTGTCAAAGAGTGTGATTTACCCCACCAAATACTGACTGGCCATGGAGCTTTTAAAGCTCATCAGGCTGGACTTTTTGACAAAGACGATAAGTGCTTCTGTGGGAAAGCAATGGGTACTATTTTACACACTGTCAAAGAGTGTGAGCTTTGGAAAAATCAACGTAGATTGTGGCCTTCTGCCTGAACAGAAGTGGAAATGAAAATTTTACTAAACTTGCAACTTCTCAGGAATTCTGTCATTCAGATTGTGGAGGAAATCTTGACAAAGAACTGCATGATACCTAGCTATGACATAAATTCGGGTGCAGTTGTAAAGAGTTCGATGAGCACTGCTAGGACTTAACGTGAGACAATAATTATAGTCGCGGGAATATAGTTGAAAATTGATATTAAGTTGAAAATTACCAAATAATTAAAGATGTCTTCTCATATGACTTCTAAATATGCCAGTCAGAGGAAAGACCGCATCGGAGGGAATGCAATACGCCTAAAAAGTCCAATGCCGAGGGAATACGAGAGCTAAGGCAGTGTCGCAAAGAAAACCAGAAAACGGAGCCGGCACATGGCGAGTACTTAGCTGGTCCATCAGGCGTGCAGCGGCCGGTAGCACGGTCAATAAAGACCCCACATAACATAACACCACAGCATACCCCCGAACTCGGAGCCAGGATGGCTCCCTGTCGGTTGGTTGGGTATGCGTGAAACTTTATTGAAAAAGCCAGAGCAAAAAAAAAACTTCTATATAAAGATACAAAAAAAAACAGGACATTTAGAACAAAAGAATATAATATTTTTTTAAGTTCAGTCTTTCAGGTCGTTGTGTTGTTGAATTTGAGAGGGTCGCGTGCCCTGTGTATGGAAGAAGAGAAAATATGAGTACATAGGGTTAATTGGGTCTGTGGCTAGTTGTTGTCGCCATCTTTTGGAAATAAGAGTGTTTCGTTTTCCGCGATGAAATGGATGAGTTTTCTGATTTTCGCCCTAGAATTGTTGTTGTTCATAACTCTTTTCCACCAAACTGGTTCTAGGTCAGCTGACGGTTTTGTTAGGTGGAATAAAGACCCCACAACAGTCATCTTCGGAAAAAATTTGCGTAATGCTGAATTTCACACCATTGGTAGTCCCCTAATAGAGGACCATTTTTTTCAAAATCCCCCCCAAAAAAGTCCCCCTGGATCCCCCCAGCCCCCCTCAAAGGTTCAAAACCATTATCTGTGTAACTAATGGTCGTATCAAGTTCAATTCTCTAATGTTCTGTTTGTTTCTAAATGGGCTACAAAAATGGTGGAATTCATCTTTACGTTAAACCTAATAGTTTTTAAAAATTTAGGAAAATATGTCAAAAAAGTAGATCCTTTACTTTAAAACTTTTGATTTTTGCTCTGTATTTTTTTCTATGCCATATTCGAAAATCCTTCCTATAAAAAGTATAGCATGCAATTTTTTGAATCACTGATATACAGTTTTATTTATTTATATGTAATGCTAAAGCTGGGGCAGGGGGGAAGAAAGCAAAAAGGTACGACGTGTCACGCGGTTGCCCAGTCATCGCAACGAGTGGTTTGAAAAAGACATTAAATCGTATAGTTTTGAAAATTGGTACACATGTTCGTGAGGAACTCCTGTTCAGCATACTAAAAGGCCTCAGACCTGGATGGGGGAGGCGCGCCGCCACCTTGGATTTCATCCCTCCCTTTTTAGTTTTTCTTTAATATCTCAAAAACTATTCATTTTTCGAAATACATGTGATACAACAAATCAAAGAGCTCAAAATTCCCTAGAAATACATGCTTTTATTTTTCTTCTAGCTTTAACAGTTTCCGAGATTAACGGGTCTCAAAATTTGCAGTCATCTTGAATTTCATCCACCTCTTTTGGTTTTTCTTGAATATCTCGAAAACTATTCAGTTTTCAAAGTATATAGGATTTAACAAATTAAAGAGCGTAAAATTCCTTACAAATGCATACTTTTATTTTTCTTTTAGATTTAATAGTTTTTGAGATAACTGGTCTCAAAATAGATGAATTAGTAAAAAATCTTAGTTGATAATCCAGTCAACGAAGGATTTGAAAAAAAAACTCTATATCGCATAGTTTCGAAAATTGGTACACATGTATGTGAGGGACTCCTGTTGAATATACTACAAGTTCCCGGTCCTGAGGGAAACCTCACTCCGCCATCTTGGATTTCATCCTCCCTCATTTAGTTTTTCTTAACTATTTCGAAAACTATTAATTTTCAAATTACACTTGATACATTGAACTACTAATTAAAAAGCGTAAATTTATCTACATGTCTATGCTTTTATTTTTCTTTTAGCTTTTTTTGTGGAAATTGAAAAAAGGTTAATCATGGACTACCCACCTTAATATGTTGTATACTTTATTCTCTTTTAATCATTTCTCTCTTTTCACGCTTACATTTTAATTATATTTGTTGATTCTCTTATATAATATTAGCGTAGATCAGGTAAAAGTGACTAAGTCCAAAACCATAGTTTAGTTTAGAGATGAAATCAGTTTCTTGCGGTCCACTTGACTGCAGAAGTCCCTCAGAAGGTTTTTCATGTGCAGGAAGAATCGTCTAAAGAGGGGAGTACTTTATTCAAAAATTTCTATTTCTTTTTTTTAAGAAAGATACAATTTGTGTTTGTTTGGACCTTTTAGCATTTTCGTAGGTAACTTTTTTTCAACTTTGTTTCTTTAACTAGAAAAATAAATGCTAATCGTTTCGTCGATAGTTGTTGAGGAATAGGCAATAATATCATTTATTTTTGCTAAAGTTTATTCGTGTGAGAGTTTCATTTGCTGATGGTTGCAACCCATGCCAGCAGCGTCTTTGTCAAAATCCGAAGCAGCTCATGAAAGGCACAAATTAATTCTTGCATGTCCAACCCAGTAGAGGTCGAAACTAATTTTTGCTTTCATTTTAGGAAAGGAATGGTTCATTTCGATCTGATTTCCGGTGTTGCTTTTGAATGCAGAACAGAACGCCGTCTCTTAAGCGGGGTTTACACACGAACAGTAAAACCGACAGTAAGAGATGACGCATGCGCAGAATCATAAAAGTTTTAACCGGGCCACGGCAAGTCTCTGTCCGAACTTGACAGCGACATCTTACTGTCGGTTTTACTGTTCGCGTGTAAACCCCGCTTTACCCCCGTACCCGTGACCAGTCCGGTCACTGAACGGTTTGATGGGCAAGATACGGGAAGATTTATTTAAGATACAAACAACAACAGAAAAAACAGATATTCACACTATGTACAGTACAGGCATTTACATTTTTACACTATTATTTCATATTATTGTTCTTTTCTTTAGATGTTAATTTTCTTTTTCTGAGGGGGGATGGAGGTCTGGTCATTTGGAGTTTGTTGGATGATCTCGCTGGAAAGTTGAAGGCTAGGGAGGTCGGAAGAGATCTCTGTTTTCACTGATGAATTTCAATATCCTACGAATGTTTTGCCTGGAGACGAGGTTATTGGCGACTCTTTTCAGCCATTCTTGTTCGAAGTTTGGCGCTGGCCTGCTTGTATGCCAAGACACTGTGAGGGCACACTCCGTGGCACAGTGAAGTGCCGTGCCAGTTCCACCATAACTACATCGATCGCTGTCAGAGAGGTGAAATCTTTTGAGGTAGGCAGGGAAAGGGCCATGTTCAGAAGATAACATCCTCTCTAATCCAGTTAATGGGACGAAGACTAACTGAGGGCATATTATAGATTTTCCTGCCCGTATCGCCATTGTTCCAGCAAGTTTGCCACTCCTCAAGCATGCTCTTCCGGAGTAGGTTTTCTATGTGCGGTTTAGGAAGCTTAGTAAGTGTATAGAGTTGCCCATGTCGCGTTGCGTCTTTTGCCAGTTGGTCTGCTCTATCATCGCCTATATTGCCTGCATGCTCTTTAACCCAAGAGACTTTGATTCTTGTATTTGTTAGGGAGGATCTTGAAAAATTCCCTTGTTATTTGATTTGTGCTGCTTTTGAGTGCACGAATTTTTTACTTCTTACTTTTCTCCTTTATCTCTTCATAGAAGGTTCAAGATCAGAGAGGCAAATATTTTTTTCATTGTAGGTGAAAGGGCTACCAAACCGGACGTTTAGAGGGATTTGAGCGGCCTTTCCTGGAGGTTATTTTAACATTATGTCTATGGGAGAAAAATTTCGTGCCAGACAAAATTGGCTGTTGGGGGGCCACTTAGAAAAGTTTTGCTGTACTGTGTTAAACTTATTTGGTACTCTCTTTCCGCTCTGGTTTTGTTTAGGTTTAGTTTAGTTAGAATAACGTGTCGTTTGGAAGCAACACGAGAGCTATTTTGCGATGAACCTCAAAGTTTGAGTGGTGGTCAGATGGCGAGGACGACACCTAATCCGGCATTTATTAGCCTACTAGCTCGTGGAATCAGGAATTCAACAAAATTGGAAAAAAACGCCCACAATGACACGAAAAAGTTTTGAAAACAAAAATCAATACAAAAGATACACATTATTGATTTTACCTCTTATTTTTCTTCGCGATAATGACATTTTAACTGTAGGAAAACAGTGCAGAGTATGTTAGTCTAAAACGATATTAAAAAATTGCAACGTGAAAATCATTATTAAACAGCAAGAAAAATATGCGAGACAAAGAAACATGATAAGACACTGCCGAAAATAATGATCGAAGTCATTCAGTTAAATGTTATGACGTCTCCTGCTCTCTGCTCTCGAAGGTCACGGCTCTGCGCCGCCAGCCAATGAAATTACAACAATGCATGCTGGGAACGCTTAAATTCCCCGGAGAAAGTCTCGTTTGCGCAAAAAACTCTTTGAACTGACCGGGGAGTAATTAATTTTTTTTTAAAGCAGAAAAAGGATTTTAACCCTTCAACCGGCTGGAACGTAGAAAGTCGCTCTCTGATGACTGTTCTAAAACCGGTTCCGTCGCAGAAAGTTGTTCGTCAATTATTACTCTTAAACCGGCTACGGCGTAGAAAGTTCCTCTCTGTTTATTACCCGATAACCGGCTCCGAAACATTTGCGTTCACCATTTACCTATATAGAGGCCGTTTTCAAAGCATTCAGCTGAAATATTTTTGCCGTTCAAAGGGTTAACCGTTCTCGTTTTAAATCCAGCAGAAACGTTCCAGTTATAAACTGAAAAAAATTGAAAATGATAGCTTTATTAGAACGTCGGATCCGATAATTTTAAGAAATCCGAATGAAACATTAACATAAAAGTGACTTTTTTTTCAAAAATTTCTCAAATTCAGCAAATTACGTGAGACGTTTGAAACAAGCTTCATTAGAACGGAAATCGTTTGCTCTTTCCGATGGTGCGTTTATTTTCTTCCTACAATTATCAGGAAGGATGTAATGGGAAAATATATACCGAAAATGACCCCAAACAACACAAAACATTAAATGAAGAATTTTCTGGATTAAATTTTAAAATTCGGGCTTCGAAGTGCATTGAGTCACCATCACGACTACCTGTGTGCCAAATTTCATGACTGTAAGTGCTACTGATTCGTTGGAACATCACACGAACACACACACACACGCACAAACATTTCCTTTTATAAGTATAGATAACAGAAGGGCTCAAAAGTTTTGGACTGCACCCTATCTTTAAAGCTAAAAAAGAAGGGGTAAAAAGATTCTACTGTAGAGAAATGCTGAGAGTAATGACCTTGTAACTTTCGGCGCGTGCGTAGAATAGTTCAAGGTCAGCATCAGCCAAGCGTCTTCACTCTGCAGATTTTAGCTTTAAAGATAGGGTATCAGACCTAATACTTTTTGATCACATCTTGTACTTCAACAGATATTATTCAAAATATGGTATATGAACTAACCAGAGATAAATGACTGAAATACTCCGTTTAAATAAAAGTAATTTATTTTACAGATAAATTGACATATTAATTTTGTATTGATGAAATTATCTTTTCTTTCTTCAGTTTCAATGATTAGGTGTTCCGAATTTTTCGTCTATTTTCAATTTTTCGAATCCCCTTTCTGTTATTTCTACGCACCTTTTTACATATTGAAAATCCATGCCATACATGAATTCTTCAATATGAAAACTCTTTTTTAAATTCAAGCAGAATGGTTAAATTGATTTGGGTCAATTTTATTACTTTTTATTTGGATTTGACGCATAAAATTGCGGTTTTTCTGTGTTTTGTTTGCAAGCATATGTTTTTTAACGACAACACTGTTGTTTGAAGATTTAATCCAAAACAGTTCTTTTCAAACAAGTATTCCTGTTGCCTAATTATCCATCTGAAAGCCATTAAATTCAACTTTAATTGAGTCATTCCTTTTAGTCTGTCACAAATAAAATGCAATTACGCATTTATGTGTACGAAATAAAAGATATTTTTAAAAAATAGAAGTCGATAATCAGCTTCCTGTTTTAAATTTCACTGTTCCGTATATCACTCTAAAAGAAATTACCTGGATTTATCTTATCAATTATATTTATCCTTACGTAAACCGTTGGTAGAAACATCTTAATGACTGTTGTTGATTGCAAAATAATTACCTCAGAACGCGACACATGCACTCGTTTGGCACCTATTGGTTCAATGACTGATGTTAATCGTTAACGTGCAAAACTTAAAAGCAAAACATAAACAATTGTTTCATTCTTTCCGTTGAGTAATTTTCCTCTAAATAGATAAAACAATCACAGTGATTTAAATGACAAACAACGTGTTTTGAATGCAAAATTGTTTCTGATGTGTTTTTGAAATGCTTAGTCGTTTCTATGCGATTTTTTTTCCTTCGATTTCATAAAAAATACCTTTCCCACAAAAACATATTTTTAATATACTTCCTAAGTGTATAAAAGAGAGTAGAATAATTAGTATATCTTTCATGTAATTTTTCACAAATATCACATTTAATAATTTATTTTTTAATATGGTATGTATATTTTCGGCGGTCTTTTCTTTCAGAAATCGATACTGTATATCAACACATTGTGATATTTATAACGAATAAAATATAAGTATAAATTTGTAGAATTATTAAAATATTTAAAGAAAAGAAATTAATTAGATAAAAAATCGTTTGGTCATAAAAGAAATTAATTTAAAAATATCGTTTGGCTGTAAAAGAATTTAATTGAGAAAATCGTTTGGCATTAATTATTTTCTAAAGGTATAAAAATAGAGTAGCAACGATATATTTGTCTTTTCTAACGCTTTCTAGCAACGGAGAAGAATAATTATGATTGAACATGGAATTCGATGATGTAACGTTTGTGATGTAAGTGTATGTGTTTGTTTTACATGTTTGTGCTGTGGAAGACGTCCAATAAACATGTTATTTTTGATAAAGAAGACTCTCCGATTCTTCATACTATGATGAAATACATCACAACATTATTACATTATTGTAGCATTTTGGGATCCGCTTAACAATACAGTAGACTCTCAATAATCCGACACCTATGGGACCGGACACCTGTTGGATTATAGAGAGTGTCCGGACTATAGAGGGTCAAAAGAAAAATATAAACTGCATTGTACTGAAAGGGGAAAGGTTCCAAGTTTTAACAGGAAAGAATAGGTTCATCAGCGAGTAACATGTTCCAAAAGGTGAGTCGGACTAGTGGGAGTGTCGGAGTAACGAATGTCGGATTAGAGAGAGTCTACTGTAATAGTTTTAATCACTCTCACCCCTTCCCATAATTTTTATAACATTTTGCCAGATCTCATTTCCCAAGAATTTTGAACTTTTATTAATTGATGTCAAAATTTTTTGATATCAATACTTTTAATACTTGATAAAAAAAAATTTAAAAATCTTTAGTATAGTTTAGTTATGTTAACGCCCCATTTTGAAGCAACTCTAGATATGTTTTTGGACTGACCTCATGATTTTGGACCGTGGCCAGATGAAGAGGACGGCACATGAGCCGGCAAATTCCTCTCCAAATTTCCATATCACACCAGTGAGAAGAGGTTTAATGTCTGCCATGGTGTGGCGAAATTCAGTAAGTAGTTTTATAAAAGTCATTCATAAATTTCAACAGTCCATCTACAGTTTAGATTAGTTATAGTAGCGTCCCGTTTTAAAGCAACACGTGGACCGTTTTGGGACTGACCTCGTTATTTTGAACCGCGGTCAGATGATGACATTGAAATATTCAATATCACATCTTAAAAGGATCCTCCAGAAAGATTTGTTGACTAAGTGGCAGAACATTTGGACAGATGGTGATACGGGTAGATCGACTTATGTAACAGCTCCAAAAGTTTCTTTTAGACCACTTCATTGGAAAAGAGAGGAAATTTCATTTTTCACCAACCACGGTCCATTTCCAATATACTTTCATCGTTTCAAGTTGGCACCCTCACCATTTTGAAGTTGTGGCGAAATTGGTCCGACATTGCACTACGCTACATCATGCATGTTTACTCCGTCATGGCATATGAAGCCTCCTCCCATATAACATGAAAATCAATGGTTTAAGAATGTAGCCAATAACTTACTTTAAAGGAAAGATATTAAATTAATAATCAAACATATTCTCGAATATGAATTACTGTTCCAACCAGATTCATAGTGCAACAACTTAGATTTGAAGTGTGATTCATAGTGGCAACAATTATTTTTTCCGGTGGCAACAACTAATTGTTCTAGTGTGATTTGAATATGTTTCAGATTGAATAGTTAAAAAATAACTTTTATTCACTGA
The DNA here is from genome assembly GCA_013235015.1 of Araneus ventricosus. NCBI lineage: Eukaryota > Metazoa > Arthropoda > Arachnida > Araneae > Araneidae > Araneus > Araneus ventricosus. The sequence goes on along the minus strand of BGPR01002493.1, from coordinate 156,386 downwards.
ACACCTGTTTTTTAAAAAATAAGACTGATATTGTGAAACACCGAACAGATAGAACTGCTTTTTATGTATACATTGTTGTTTTGATAGTATTTAATTTATTTTATTATTAATTTATTATCGATATTTTTCATTTTCAATTCTGTACATTTCTGGAAATCGTAAATTGTTTTGTTGATTTTTTTTCTCAATAAAGTGGTTGGGACTTTTGGTTGTGGGAAGGGGCGCCGGCTCTGGTTGTGGTGTTCGTGCTTTAGCCACCTAGTGCCCATTTAAAATTGATGAGGTGACTCTAGTAGTCATAGGTATCGGAGGTTCAGGGTGGCGTTAGGTCAGATGACGAGGACGACACCTGAGGCAATTTTTATGAGAACGGAGGGTGCCACTGTATAGAACTTTATTATAATAATCAGTGTTTCAACTATAGGATGGAAAGACTGGCAAAATATCAGGGTCCCACGGTCCTTGGGGACCCGACTAGAGATGTTTAATTAAACTAGAGGTCGCCCAGCGGTCGAAATTCGACCGTAATTCATTAAATTTTTAAGTTTGAACGTTATTGAGGTACAATTATTGCATATTGTACCTCAATAACGTAATAATCCTAATTGCATTGCATACAATTTTTTTAAATTTTGTTCTACTATGTCAGCTGCGATCGTGTACAAATACGTCATTATACATTAATTTTCGAATTATTTGAAAAATACGAACGATAGGAGAAATTAGGTGTAGCTTGGCTAAGTCACATTTAAAAAACATTAACGCGTTTTTTGACATTTCTTTGGGTTTTTTTTATTGCTATACTGGCCAGGTTTCGCCAAGGATACACAGTTAATTTTCCTATCTTTTTCAAATTATATAAAAGTTAAATAAAAAATTAATACAAAAAATGAAATAAAGAATACGTACTTCGTATTTTTTTTGTATATTTTTTTATTGAAACAAAAAAAACCCGGGCTGTTAAAAAAATAAATGTTGTCCGACTGTAGACCACAGACTTTTATGTGTTTGACATTCAGTATGAACATAAACAATGAATATTTTATTTTATTTAATTTAATGTATTAGTAATACATACTATATATAAATTCCTTAGAGACAGTCTCTACTCTGTGCGACTGTTTGGCCACAGACTAATATGTGTTCGACATGATTTAAATCGTCCGCATTTTGTACTTCACTCTGAAGAGTATTTTTTATAAATAATCTAAATAAACTCCCACTTGGAGTGGATTTCACTGCGGGGGGATTAAATCAATTACAAATCATCCACTCCGCATTTACTCCGCTAATTTTTTACAGTGTATGAACGTAAACAATGAATGTTTTATTTTATTTAATTTAATGCATTTGTGACACATATTATACATAAATTTTATCTTTCTGCGCTCCTTCTCCATATGAACTTTATGCCAAATTTCACACTCCTCCGTGCGCGCAATGTGCTTAAAAAGGGGTACAAAGTTTTTTCTTCACGTATTAATATATAGATACTGCTGCTGCTCTACCCTCCAGATGAAAAAAGTCTGTCTGTGGATTGAAACACTACAGGACAGATCACAAAATTACAAAGAGAATTACAAAATTTGGCATAAGCGTAGGGAATGTGCACCTTGGGAGACATCTTTTGTAAATATTAATTAATAAAAAATTAAGCAAAATGGTGGTGTTTTCACATAATAACTGCGGAAAGTATAATAGAACAAATCTGACATTTACACAAGCTGAAAATTCAAAAATTTATCTTTTTGATGATACCAATTTAATTGCTGTATAATTTTCCCTCCAACTTTAATAAATTTTAAAATTATTTTCAGACATATTTTACAACAATACTTTTCATTGTCGTAATGAAATTCAAATCATTTTTATTGTTACAACAATTATTTTATCCTGGGTTTTCCTTCCATTAATAATGGCCGATGTTCGAAGACTTGGCTTTTTTTAGTAGGTTTCTTTTCAATCCATGGTTTTAATATATTTTTTTTAATTTTGGGCTAATTACAGATAAAGTTTAACTCCAAAAGTAAGCAAGTTTTATAGTTCCTGCATTTCTAAACGCTGTTGCTCTTTTCTCTAATATAATTGGATATATAAATATAAAAATATATTATCTCTCATATTACAGAGCAGGACAATTTTTATTGGATCAGTTAACAAATATTCGCTAAGATATTGCCAAAATTATGAAACATATCGTCGCTTAAAAAACAACATCACCGATCTCATTTTTTTGAAACTGCAAAGACGCAGGAACTACTCAATTTTTCGGAACCAATAGCGAATATTTCTAATTTTTTTAATATCTGATATAAACATAAGACCACATATTCTTAGTAGATGTGTAAAAAAAATCAAAAATATTCGTTATTGGTTCCGAAAAATTGAGTATTTCCTTCGACTTTGAAATTTCAAGAAAATTAGATAGGTGGTGTTGCATATTAAGCTGTGATATTCGGTATTACACAAAAAACTCCGATGCCAAATGATTTCACTTATCCGATTATATTTTATGAGCATGTTTTGATTCAATTAGGTTATTGATTTAGTTGAAGTTCCATCGTTTCCTGTTTCAGATTAAAGTTCAAATTTTAGGTGAGATGTCAGTTAGAGACAATTAGCAGGTGCGTAGCACAGTGAACAGAACTCCTAAAATAGTTACATGTCAATCAAAATTTGAAATTTTAAGAGACATTGCTGAGAAGACCATCACTACCAAGCTATGCATAAAAGTTTTTACTGAAATTTTACTTACGCAATAATCATGGGATCCAGTTGGTCGCCAAAGGCGTCTAGTTTAGAACAAATGCAAACGATTTTACGAACATGGAATGTCGTTTCCCGGCAATAATAGTCTTATGGTTCGGAAGAGACATATACAGAGGTTCTTACTGACTATCGAGAGAGGTCACCCAATGACCCTGATGTTGGCGAAAAACTTGGAAACAAACAGTAGGATCTCGAAAGTACTAGAATTTTCTCGATATCTCTATTTGGAGCCGAGATCCAGATTTCTCCAGATTATTTCATGTGACGTCACGGCCTGTCGGGGAGACTATAAATATCGCCGTGCTCGGATCATGAACGTGTTGAATCGTCTTTGGACTTTAAACGTGTTGATCGACTGGGATCGTCTGTGGAATTGTATTCGTAGTGCGGGCTAGAAAGCTAATAGACGCCATGCGGTACTGAAAGTATTGTTACGTTTATTAGTTAGTGATCTGCTATTTGTTTGTGTTGCGAATTTGTGCACGTGCTGTTCTTATTGTGTTACCTGTACTTTGTGTTTTCCGGAGTATTCGTGAATAAAGCGTATTTCTCCATTATCCTACTTCTTGGACTGTTTTCACCGTAAAGAAAATGGACGATTTTTGAAACAATATATTTTCAATACTCTATAAGTATCAACTCTGAAAAACTTTAGAGTGACGAATTTAAACAGCGAGAAAAATTCAATTTACGCATTTAAAACTATAATCTTTCAAGCATGAACTTCTTGCTTATTCCTCACCGATTTGCTAGTTTCAGTTTTTTAAAAAAAATTTAAAAACTTGACTCCTGCTGGAAAAAAGCATTTCCAGTCTGTTTTACACCTGTTTACTTTAAAACGGGTCAAAATCGCGACTTTAATGAAGCAGAACTAATTTAACTACTTCGTAGCTAATTTCGAAAAGATTTCGTTAAGGTTCAAAGATTATTTTTTAACTTTTCAATTCTTTAAATTTCAGCGATTAGAAAAATTGGTCAGATAATATGCAAATTAACTTTGCAGTATCATAGAGAAGTTGCGCAATTTATTTGTAACGCCTGCTTTTCTTAACGCATACTTTATTTGAAATTTCAACAGAAACTTCGTAATATATTTTTGTAACTAATCAGATGATTAGTTTTGCTCTATCTCTTATTGAGAATGAAAATAGCTTTCATCGAGTAACCTAGATTTTATGTTTTTTATCAGTTTAAACAAACCAACAAACACACAATAACTTTATTTTAAAAAAATGTGATTTCACAAGAAAGAGGCAAATTGTTGTTTACTAACAAGTAAGTTTGTTAATCTACGGAAATATTCAGAGATAAATTCGCAACTTATTTATTCTTCTGGCATTAACAACTACTAGATGTAGGGATTTTATCTACTACCTCTTTTAATTAGTTGATTGATTCTATTGTAGGAATATTTTATTGCGACGAGGAATGCTTTTTACTTTCTCGTATACGAAGTATACAAAGAGAAAGTACTGTAATCGCCAAAAAATTCGAACTCGAGATTTTGACACAATTTTGGAATTATGTCTGTGTGTCTGTCTGTGAAAACTATTAGAGATACGGGGATGAAATTTCGTATGTGGTCTTTAAACATTATTTGTAGGTTTCTGTCAAAGTTTGGACAAAATCCGTCTACGAGAAGTCTGTCTGTCTGTCCGCGGTCATGTGAACACTATAACTCAAAAACCTGAAAAGGTATATAGATAAGATTTGGTATACAGTTTTATCCTCATGAATGTAGGTCCGTATAAAACTTTGGGCCAAATCCGTCAAAGGGTTGACTGTATGTCACCCTGTATAATCGCATACTTTTAAAGATTATATCTCCTAAACCCTTTGGCTTAGATAAATAAAAATTGGAATGATGGTAGCTAACATTAATTATAGATCTGCGCCCAAATTTCGTTTCAATCGGTTAAGAAAAAGGCGTTCAAATTGCATAATTAATTTTTCTAATCCGATTCTCCATACGCATGCGTAATGGTAGCCATCTGTGCACGCGGAAGGATTGCGTCACCTTTTCCTTGTCTTACTTGCGTACTGGAAGAAATCTCTGCGCATGCGCAAGCTATTCTGCGGTAACGGAACGAGGACATTTGCTCCGTTTCTCCTCCTCACGCTGAGCTTGCATCGCTAGAGTTTGATAAAAAAATAAGTATTGCTAAGTTTTAATACATACGCATCTCTTGCAATATGATTCTTCACATAAATATTTTACTTTGACTATAATCTACAATGAAAAACCTTCTGATAGTCATTGCATTCTGGGTTACAGTTGGTTCGTATTTTATCCACGCAGGGGGAAGGGAAATGACAAATGTTTGAGAAGTATACGAGAAAGTTTACGGGAGGCCACTCCCGCTGGTTGATTTGATTATTCTGCCTAGGGACCCCAAAACCTGCGGGCCCCTAGAGATGAATCCTCCTACTAATTTCGCCTAGTAAGAAAAATATCACGATGGACTCAATGCATCTGGAAAAAGAAAAATTCAATGCAATCATAAAAAAGTGAGAAAATTTTGAAATCAGCGTAAACATTTTGGGACATCCTGTAGAGCAGGGGTTTCCAAACCTTTATTCCCTCGCGTACCCCTTGTTTAATCTTTATATTTTCATGTACCCCTACTGTTACATCCTCACCACCACCAACAACAACAACAACCATCCGTCCGATCAACACAATTTTGGAATTATGTCTGTCTGTCTGTGAACACGATAACTCGAAAACTATGAGAGCTACGGGGATAAAAATTTGGTATGTGGTCTTTAAACATAATTTGTAGGTTTCTATCAAATTTTGGACAAAATCCGTCAACGGGAAGTCTGTCTGTCTGTATGCCCGAAGTCATGTGAACACAATAACTCAAAAACTTGAATAGCTAGATGGATAAAATTTGGTACACAGTTTTATCGTCATGAATGTAGGTCCGTATCAAATTTTGGGCCAAATCCGTCAAAGGGTTGACTGTCTGTCGATCTGTATAATTTACCATTGAAACCAATCCGCTATCTCCACGCGCATGCGTATTGAACGCAATCTTCTGTGCTCGCGAAAGGAGCGATTGCGTCAGTTTGTCCTTGAGACGGCAAGAGTGAAACCTAGCAGTGTGCGATAGATGCGTTTTAATCGGTACGCATCTCTCTGAATTCTTTGCCTAGATATTTTTCAATTACTATAATGAAAAACCTTCTGATAGTCAT
>BGPR01002493.1:135178-145416 GCA_013235015.1 Araneus ventricosus | reverse complement strand
GAGGTCTAAAACGTGGAGATTCGTCAAAATCTCGAGTTCGAATTTTTTGACGATTACAATACTTTCTCTTTGTATACTTCGTATACGAGAAAGTAAAAAGTCTGTGTGCGGGTTGAAAGACTACAGGACAGACCACAAAATTACAAAGAGAATTACAAAATTTGGCATAAGCGTAGGGAATGTGCACCTTGGGAGATATCTTTTGTAAATTTTAATTAATAAAAAATTAAACAAAATGGTGGTGTTTTCACATAATAACTGCTGAAAATATAATATTACAAAACTGACATTTACACCAGCTGAAAATTCAAAAATTTATCTTTTTGATGATACCAATCTAATTGCTGTATATTTTTTCCTCTAACTTTAATAAATTTTAAAATTATTTTTAGACATGTTTTACAACAATACTTTTCATTTTCGTAATGAAATTCAAATCATTTTCATTGTTACAACAATTATTTTATCATGGGTTTTCCTTCCATTAATAATGGCCGAGGTTCGAAAACTTGGCTTTTTTTTTAGTAGGTTTCTTTTCAATCCAAGATTTTAATATTTTTTAAAAAAATTTTGGGCTAATTACAGATAAGGTTTAACTCCAAAAGTAAGCAAGTTTTATAGTTCTTACATTTCTAAACACTATTGCTCTTTTCTCTAATATAATTGGATATATAAAAATATATTATCTCTCTTAAAAGCTCGAAGCTTTGCTTTCTTATTACAGAGCACGACATTTATGCAAACGATGTTACGAACATCGAATGTCGCTTTCAGGCAACAATAGTCTTATGGTTAGGAAGAGATATTTACAGAGGTTCTTACTGACTATCGATAGAGGTCACCTAATGACCCACAACCTTGGCGAAAAACTTGGCGACAAAATGTAGGATCTCCAAAATACTAGAATTTTCTCGATATCTCTATTTGGAGCCGAGATCTGGATTTCTCCAGATGATTCCATGTGACGTCACTTCCTGTCAGGGAGACTATAAATATCGCCGTGCTCGGATCACGAACGTGTTGATCGACTAGGATAGTCTTTGGGGTTGTATCCGCAGTGCGGGTTAGTAAGCTGATAGACGCCGTACGGTACTGAAAGTGCTGTTACTGTTATTAATTAGTGATTTTCTGTTTGTTTGTGTTGCGAATTTGTACAAGTGCTGTTCTTATTGTGTTACCTGTACTTTGTGTTTTCCGGAGTATTCGTGAATAAAGCGTCTTTCTCCATTATCCTGCTTCTTGGACTGTTTTCACCGTAAAGAAAACGGACGATTTTTGAAACATTATATTTTCAATACTCTATAAGTATCAACCCTGAAAAACTTTAGAGTGACGAATTTAAAACAAGCGAGAAAAATTCAATTTACGCATTCAAAACTATAATCTTTCAAGCATGAACTTCTTGCTTATTCCTCACCGATTTGCTAGTTTTAGTTTTTCAAAAAAATTTAAAAACTTGAATGCTGCTGGAAAAAGGCATTTCCAGTCTGTTTTACACCTGATTACTTTAAAACGGGTCGAAATCGCGACTTCAATGAAGCAGAACTAATTTAACTACTTGGTAGCTAATTTCGAAAAGATTTCGTTAAGGTTCAAAGATTATTTTTTAACTTTTCAATTCTTTAAATTTCAGCGATTAGAAAAATTTCCCAGATAATATGCAAATTAACTTTGCAGTATCATAGAGAAGTTGCGTAATTTATTTGTAACGCTTGCTTTTTTAACGCATACTTTATTTTAAATTTCAACAGAAACTTCGTAATATATTTTTGTAACTAATCAGATGATTAGCTTTGCTCTATCTCTTACTGAGAATGAAAATAACTTTCATCGAGTAACCTAGATTTTATGTTTTTTATCAGTTTAAACAAACACACAATAACTTTATTTTTAAAAAAATGTGATTTCACAAGAAAGAGGCAAATTGTTGTTTACTAACAAATAAGTTTATTAATCTACGGAAATATTCAGAGATAAATTCTAAACTTACTTATTCTTCTGGTATTAACAACTACTAGATGTAGGGCGTTTTATCTACTACCTCTTTTAATTAGTTGATTAATTCTATTGTAGGAATATTTTATTGCGACGAGGAATGCTTTTTACTTTCTCGTATACGAAGTATACAAAGAGAAAGTATTGTAATCGTCAAAAAATTCGAACTCGAGATTTTGATGGATCTCCACGTTTTAGACCTCCCCGAGTCCGAAAAACACAATTTTGGAATTATGTCTGTCTGTGAACACGATAACTCGAAAACTATTAGAGCTACGGGGATGAAATTTGGTATGTGGTCTTTACACATAATTTGTAGGTTTCTATCAAATTTTGGACAAAATCCGTCAACGGGAAGTCTGTCTGTCTGTATGTCCGAAGTCATGCGAACAATATAACTCAAAAACTTGAATAGCTAGATGGATAAAATTTAGTACACAGTTTTATCGTCATGAATGTAGGTCCGTATAAAATTTTGGGCCAAATCCGTCAAAGGATTGACTGTCTGTCGGCCTGTATAATTTACCATTGAAACCAATCCGCCATCTCCACGCGTATGCGTACGGAAGCAATCGTCTGTGCTCGCGAAAGGATCGATTACGTCAGTTTGTCCTTGAGACGGCAAGAGTGAGACCTAGCAGTGTGCGATAGATGCGTTTTAATCGGTACGCATCTCTTTGAATTGGATTCTTTGCCTGGATATTTTTCAATAACTATAATGAAAAACCTTCTGATAGTCATTGGATTCTGGATAAAAATAGGTTGGAATTGTTTTAGCCACGCGGGGGAAGGGGAAACGGCACCTTTTTGGGGAAGAATACGAGAAAGTTTAGAGGAGAACACTTCCGCTGGTTTTGGTTTAGTTTAGTTTAGTTTAGTTTAGTTTAGTTTAGTTTAGTTATATTAACGCTCCTTAGTAAAGCAACACGAGGGCTATTTTTGGACGCACCTCGTAATTTAGAACCGCTTAAATGTATTTTTGGAGTGTTTTGACTCTGCTGGTCCTACCCTTTCTTTCCACAAGTGTGATAAAATCTTAAAGTGGCATCACTACAATTATTTCCAACTAATTAGTATCTTGCCAAGTTGGGAATGAATGCTATTAAATGAATATTAAAAACTACATTCATAGATTTAACACATTCATCGCTACGGACGAGATATCTCGTCCTTCAGGAATCTTCGCTGCGCACTAGAATTTGCCTTGCATAACAAATTTATTAAGCTAAACATGTTAAATGCAATTATTTTCTCGATATCTCTATTAGGAGCCGAAATCCGGATTTCTTCAGATATTTCCATGTGACGTCACGCCCTATCAGGAAAACTATAAATACACGGCGGTAGTATTCGACGGGAAGCGCCTTTGAAGAATCACTTTGGAGTTTCGTCTGCAGTGAGAGCTTGTGAGCTGAGCGCTATTGAAAGTGCCGTTACTGTCATTAGTGAATTGCTAGCTGTTTGTGTTCCTAGATCCGGAAGTGCTGTTACCGTTATTGCTCGTGATTTGCTGCCTGTTGTGTTGCTAATCTGTATAATTGCTATTGTTCTTGTTACCTGTGCTTTGTGTTTACGGAATATTCGTGAATAAATCGTCTTTCCCCATTATCCTGCTTGTTGGACTGTTTCCGTCATTCACCCAAAGGACGATTTTTGTAACAATACACAAGAGATGGAGCGTTTTTTCCACTACTACTAGTTAACAAAAGAATTAAAAAACTTAATAAAAACGGTTATCAAAAACACATATTAAGTACTAAAAAGCAATTTTTAAATTAATTTAATTATTTTCACTTTTCTACTCTCTAATTTATAACTAATTATTTTAAAAATTAAGGAATCCTGTAATCATTTTTTTCTCAAATTCATTACCAGGCGGCATCACTCGTATTGAAATCAAAATTAAATAAGTTAACACATTCATCGCTACGGACGAGATATCTCGTCCTTTTGGAATCTTTGCTGCGTACTAGAATTTGACTTGCGCAACAAATTTATTACGTTAAACGTGTTAATAGAAGTCGGCAGAATACGTTCACCTCTTTCTTTTTTACTTTCTCGTATACCAAGTATACAAAGAGAAAGTATTGTAATCGTCAAAAAATTCGAACTCGAGATTTTGACGAATCTCCACGTTTTAGACCTCCCCGAATCCGAAAAACGCAATTTTGGAATCATGTCTGTCTGTGTGTCTGTGAACACGATAACTCGAAAACTGTTAGAGATACAGGGATGAAATCTGGTATGTGAACTTGACACATAATTTGTAGGTTTCTATCAAATTTTGGACAAAATCCGTCTACGAGAAGTCTGCCTGTCTGTCCACGGTCATGTGAACACTATAACTCAAAAACTTGAATAGCTAGATGGATAAAATTTGGTACACAGTTTTATGCTCATGAATGTAGGTCCGTATAAAACTTTCGGCCAAATCCGTCAAAGGGTTGACTATCTGTTGGTCTGTATAATTTAATTTTGAAACGAATCCTTTATCTCCACACGCATGCGTACTGGAAGCAATCTCTGTGCACGTGAAAGCTATGGAGCGAATTACGTCACTTTGTCCTTGAGCAGGCAAGCGTGGAAGTTTGTGATAGATGTGCTTTCATCGGTACCCATCTCTTTGAGTTTGAATCTTTACCTAGATATTTTTCAATCACTATAATGAAAACCCTTCTGATAGTCATTGGATTCTGGGTTACAGTAGGTTCGAATTTTTTTATCCACGCGGGGGAAGGGGAACGGCACTTTTTTGAGGAAAGATGAGGGGAGAACACTCCCGCTGGATGTCTTCCTTGGAGCTTGTATCTAATTCGCCTATAGCGTTGAATTTGTTAAGCTAAAATTAAAACATGATAAAAATAAAAATTTTAAATTAATAAACGATAATAAAATAAAAAGAAGCAAAAAATAAAAATGTAAATATTATATGAGTAGTTTATTTAAATAAAATTTTAAAAGTTTTAATAAAATAAAAGATTATTAAAATAAAAGCCAAAATGTTTTTTTTCCACCGATCCAGTTTAATAATAAGAGATCGACACATTTAAATGTTCTGCGAGATTTCTGTTTTGTTGACCTTGTTAAGTGATAAAAAAAAATACTTCATCCCAATTTTATATACGTAATTAAAATAAAAAATGATAAAAATAAAAATTTTAAATTAATAAAAATAAAAGATAAAACTAAAAATCGAAACATTATGCGAGTATTTTACTTATAACTAAACAGTAAATTAAGTCCATTTTAAAATAAATAAATAATGAAATAAAATGTTATTAAAATAAAAGAGATAGAATATTTTATTGCACCGATCTAGTTTAATACTGCTAGCTCGAAACTTTTAAGGGCGGGATTAAGTCCTGTAAGAACCTATAGGCAATACCAGCTTCGGGGGCTCCCTCCTTCCTCCCCATCTTCTAGAAACAAATATTTTTTTTATTTCATTTAATTATTGATTTTTCATTTGATTATTCTGCCTAGGGACCCCCAAACCTGCCGGGCCCCTAGAGATGAATCCTCATACTAATTTCGCACAGTAAGAAAAATTTCGCGCTATACTCAATGCATCTGAAAAAAGAAAATCAAATTCAATGCAATCATAAACCAGCGGGAGTGTTCTCCCCTAAACTTTCTAGTATACTTCCCCAAAAAGGTGCCGTCTCCCCTTCCCCCGCGTGGCTAAAAAAATTCGCACCTACTGTTATCCAGAATCCAATGACTATCAGAAGGTTTTTACTTTCTCGTATACGAAGTATACAAAGAGAAAGTATTGTAATCGTCAATAAATTCGAACTCGAGATTTTGACGAATCTCCACGTTTTAGACCTCCCGGAGTCCGAAAAACACAATTTTGGAATTATGTCTGTCTGTGTGTCTCTGAACACGATAACTCCAAAACTATTAGAGCTACGGGGATGAAATTTGGTATGTGAACTTGACACATAATTTGTATGTTTCTGTAAAATTTTGGACAAAATCCATCAAAGGGAAGTCTGTCTGCCTGTATGTCCGCGGTCATGCGAACAATATAACTCAAAAACTTGAATAGCTAGATGGATAAAATTTGGTACACAGTTTTATCGTCATGAATGTAGGTCCGTATAAAATTTTGGGACAAATCCGTCAAAGGATTGACTGTCTGTCGGCCTAGTATAATTTACCATTGAAACCAATCCGCCATCTCCACGCGCATGCGTACGGAAGCAATCGTCTGTGCTCGCGAAAGGATCGATTACGTCAGTTTGTCCTTGAGACGGCAAGAGTGAAACCTAGCAGTGTGCTATAGATGCGTTTTAATCGGTACGCATCTCTTTGAATTCTTTACCTAGATATTTTTCAATTACTATAATGAAAAACCTTCTGATAGTCATTGGATTCTGGATAACAGTAAGTTCGAATTTTTTTAGCCACGCGGGGGAAGGAGAAACGGCACCTTTTGGGGGAAGTATAAGAGAAAGTTTAGGGGAGAACACTCCCGCTGGTTTTTATTTTACATTTTTACAATATTATTAGTTCAAAGCCAAAACAAATGAAATCAGTATTGTAATAATTTCGCATTAACTTATAAGGGCAGCTAAAAATTACACTCTGTAATAATCAAGTATTCCAGTTATAAAGTTATTAAATAGCAAGCATTATCTTGGGGAAACAAAATTCTGTAACTTTTCTAATTCCTTGTGTTTTCTTGTTTCCGCCATTACCAACTTTGATTTCGCGTACCCCAGCTAGTCCTTAGCGTACCCCCAGGGGTACGCGTACCACAGGTTGGGAACCTCTGCTGTAGAGTGAAATATTAAAACGAAAAGAGAACTTTTCTTATAATAAAATTCCAAAAGTTTATGTAAATATGTTTTATTACTTTTGCGATTTGTATATCTGATACCTATCTTTATTATGAGGAAGAAATAGTGAAATTAAGTCATTTCGAAATATCCATGTGATGATGTTTAATATATGACACCATTCTTACTCCACCCCTTCCGAGAGATATCAAATGCAAATTTGCTCAAGGATATAAAATTATCGAAGAGGAAAGAGATTATTATGAAATGAAAGATATACTAATGACCTGCATTCGAGAGTAATTTGCATGGAATAGAAGTATATCATGATCATAAATCAGGGACGAGTACTTGTGATTCATACAAGGAAAAAAAGCAGGTAGGAATAGCACCCAAGACCAAAACCAGCGGGAGTGTTCTCCCCTAAACTTTCTCGTATACTTCCCCCAAAAGGTGCCATTTCCCCTTCCCCCACGTGGCTAAAAAAATTCGAACCTACTGTTACCCAGATTCCAATGACTATAAGAAGGTTTTTCATTATAGTGATTGAAAAATATCTAGGTAAAGAATTCACAGAGATGCGTACCGATTAAAACGCATCTATCGCACACTGCTAGGTTTCACTCTTGTCGTATCAAGGACAAACTGACGTAATTCGCTCCTTTCGGGAGCACAGACGATTGTTTCCGTACGCATGCGCGTGGAGATGGCGGATTGGTTTCAATAGTAAATTATACAGGCCGACAGACAGTCAACCCTTTGACGGATTTGGCCCAAAATTTTATACGGACTTACATTCATGACGATAAAACTGTGTACCAAATTTTATCCATCTGGCCTTTCAAGTTTTTGAGTTATAGCGTTCGCATGACCTCGAACATACAGACAGACAGACTTCCCGTTGACGGATTTTGTCCAAAATTTGATAGAAACCTACAAATTATGTTTAAAGACCACATACCAAATTTCACCTCCGTAGCTCTCATAGTTTTCGAGTTATCGTGTTCACAGACACTCAGACATACAGACACACAGACAGACATAATTCCAAAATTGTGTTTTTCGGACTCAGGGAAGTCTAAAACGTAGAGACTCGCCAAAATCTCGAGTTCGAATTTTTAGACGATTACAATACTTTCTCTTTGTATACTTTGTATACGAGAAAGTAAAAATTAGAAAAATATAGAAAAACACAGAATAAACCAGAACCAGCGGCGAATCCAGGGAGGGCCTATGGAGCTACAGCCCCCCCCCCCCAGAGCCAAGCCAGAATTCTCGATTTAATTTAACATCATTACAACTGTTTTTTCTTAATTTCTCTCTTTAAAAAAATAATAAAAACGTTTCAGTATTGCTTTCTGGCTTGAAAGGCTCGAAAAATTTGCTACTTTTATAGCCATTCCACTTATACTTGTAGTATCGACGCGGTCGAAGACATTTTTTGACTAGTTATTTCATTGTAATTTTTATTAAATTATCGAAAGCGTTGTATTGTTCTTTATGATTCTTATTGTCAGGTGAGTAAAGTCTCTAAAGTTAAAGAGTTTTGGTTTACTTTAGCCTTGAAGTTTGACATTCATCAGGACGATACAAAGTTTTTATGACCTCAGCCCCCGCCCCCCAGACCGGAATCCTAGATTCGCCACTTACCAGAACCCAATGGAATTCACATTTTAGCTATAAGATTCTTTAAGAACCATAATAAATAAAAAAAGCAAAAGAACCAAAAAGCAATTAAACTTTTTTAATGAGGGTCGGATTGGGATTCTTAGGACCGTGATTGGTTAAGAACTGCAGACATTTCACCGAATAATAATATTCCAATAGGTAGCATTCCTGTAAGAATTATACCTAACATCTATGTAATGATGTTTAATATACAAGAAATGTCATCCTTCCCTCCCCCTTCTCCGAGAAATATCAAATGCAAATTTGCCCAAGGACATGCAATTATGGAAGAAGAAAGAGATTATTGTGCTGGAACAACCTAGGGAAACACTGTTGACTTTTATTCGAGAGTGATTTGCGTGAAACAGTTAGCGTTAATAGCTATTAGGCTCGTAATTCAGGAACGAGTGCTTGTGATCCAGACAAGGACAAAACTGGTTAATATGAGCGCGTGGCATAATTTTCTAACGAAAGTTTTCTAGACACCTTAACTGTCGTGCCCATGCGTCATACGTGCAGCGAATCATTGTTGTTATATATTTTTATAAGTATGCAAATAAGTCACAGATTTAAAATTTGATACACAAATTACGTGGAATACAGTAACATCCCTGATAGCAATTTTAGTTTGCAGCAATCTTGCTGTGCAAGTCTGGAAACTTGCGGCAAGTTTGACACGGCAAGAGTGCAAGTTTGAAACAAGTTATTGCGACGACGTCACTGCGCGTCGAACTTGCAGCAAGCTTGTCGCGTCAAACTCATTGCAAACTATAGCAAAAAAAGCACGCAGACGAACCTTGGACTCGAACCCCCGACAACTAGCTTCCTAACCTGTTAACCACTCAGCCAGCGGGACCTCGATTGCCGAACACAGATTGCGCTAATAGATCGTGCGTCTACACGCTTTATTTTAAACTGTCTTCTTGATTTCATTCATTTTTTAAAATTTTGAGTTGAGAATATGATTTGAAGTCAAAGAGGGAACGATTTTCGGTATTAACTACGTTTTGCTAGTGGAATAAATTATGAAATTAGGGTTCGAAAGTAATTACTTAAAAAAAATATGGGGCACAAAATAAGTTATTATTTTTCAACAACATTGACTGTTTTTTAGGTTCAATTTTGTTTATGAACGTTAAAATTTCAACATTAAGAAAAACGCGATATATAGTTTTCTTTAAATTGCGAGTTATATATTTAGTAAAAAGATGGAGAATTTTTTTAAAGTATTTGTTTAAAAGACCTAGTTAGTTTTTTTCAAATTATCATTGATTTATTGAATTAATAAAAAGAAGGGCAGTCTAGGAGATGCTATTAAAAATCGGATGTTTTTTAAAAATAGAGACAAAGATCAAAACCAGATATATACAACCGTATCCAGGTCGTGGTGTGTAAGTGTGCCGCGCCAACTTTACAGAAAACTTGCATTGCAAGAAGGGTGATCGATTATGCTTTGAAACTTTGTAGGAAGTTCGTTGCAAAGTTGTCGCGTCAAGTTTGTCATGACAAGCTAATATCAAGAAAAATCGCACTTGCTGCAAATGTGCATGCTATCTGGGATCTCAAGTGTTCTGAGGATTCTTAAATGAATAAAAGCGACATTGCATCTCAAAAACAGAAGTGTCATCCAATTAGATAGCAGAGAAAAGGAAACAGTTAAGGCGTCGAATAGTTTGGTTCATTCTGTTAGAAAACAAATATAAACGGTTCATTTCAGTTAGATATCGTGTTAGAAAACAAATATAAACGGTTCGGTTCAGTTAGATATCGTGTTAGAAAACAAATATAAAC
>BGPR01002493.1:101895-132943 GCA_013235015.1 Araneus ventricosus | reverse complement strand
TAATCGAATCTAAAATCGAGCCTATCTTCCGATCCGGTTTTTTTTTAAACCTGAACTTCAGGCCCAGGGCTTTAAAATTTTATTTTGCTGTGTCCCAAGTCATGTTGGGATTGTCGGCAATGAACAGGCTGATAGTGCGGCTAAAGCAGCTTCCAATGTTTGGCAGTCACCGGTTCCATGTAATGACTTGAAAATGTTCGCCACTCGTCACATCCATTCCCTTTGGCAAGAGTTATGGGATTTAGAGACTCGTAACAAGCTTCATTTAATTAAACCACGCATAAATATGTGGTCTATTATCCCCACACGAGTAACTGATGTGAAATTAACTCGACTTCGCATCGGACACACTCGTGTCACTCATAGACATCTTTTGTTTGGCGAGAGTGCACCCGAGTGCCGACCATGTCGTACTAACTTCACAGTTGCACATATTTTAACCGAGTATCCAACGTTTAATTCTCATCGTGTGACTTATTTTAACTCATCGTCTCCTAACATGAAGGAATTGCTGGGGGAACTTCCCCATCCACATCTCTTTGACTTTTTAAAGGCCATAGGTTTTTATCATTCTATATAATTGTTTTATCCTTTTTATGCTTGCCTTTCTAAACTTGCATTCATGTTTTTACAGGCCTGCTGTTACAATGGGCAATTTTTTATTATCTGTAATAATTTTGCATGGGTTCTTTTCCTAATAACATAGTTTCCCTTCACACCATATGTCTGGCACAGTATGGTCAAGTTGGCTCTTGCGCCATTAAACCGGAACCAACCAACCGGATTTTTTACCCTGTTATTAAATTTTAAAGGAAACTTTCTAAAACTGGGACAAAAAATAACCGAAAAAAATCCTGTTACCCTTTATAACTGGGACAAAAAAAAAACCCGAAAAAACCGGTTAACCCTTTATAATGCCATTTTTTTAGAAGTGGTATAATAAAATAACTTAGGCATTGAGATTGATTTATGAAAAGAAATCCATTTAGCTTATTGGATGAAATTATTTTTTGTTAATTAATTTTATTAATTAACAATTAATCACCAAGTCAAGAACACTTCGTTATGGTTTCCGATAAGAAATTGGAACATCCAGGTTTTTGTTTCATCGATACATTTGACGAGAATTTACGCCAACCTTAAGTAATGCATTTAAAAGTTGATGAATTTGGTGGGAAGTACATTCCCACGGCCTTAAAAAGGGTTGACGAAACAAACAAACAAAAAAAAAAACGGTTTTCGGTTGTAAACCAGTAGGTCCTCCTACCTGGAGTATGGCTTTTTTACTTTCTCGTATACGAAGTATTACACAAAGAGAAAGTATTGTAATCGTCAAAAAATTCGAACTCGAGATTTTGAGGAATCTCCACGTTTTAGACCTCCCCGAGTGCGAGAAACACAATTTTGGAATTATGTGTGTCTGTGAACACGATAACTCAAAAACTATTAGAGCTACGGGGGTGAAATTTGGTATGTGGTCTTTAAAACATCATTTGTAGGTTTCTGTCAAATTTTGGACAAAATCCGTCACCGGGAAGTCTGTATGTCCGCGGTCATGCGAACGCTATAACTCAAACACTTAAATAGCTAGATGGATAAAATTTCGTACACAGTTTTATCGTCATGAATGTAGGTCCGCATAACATTTTGGGCCAAATCCGTCAACGGGCTGACTGTCTGTCGGTCTGTATAATCGCATACTTGTATCTCATAAGCCCTTTGGATTAGCCAAATAAAACTTAATATCGCGGATGCTCACATTAATTATAGATATGTGCCCAATTCTCATCTCAATCGGTTAAAAAACAGGTGTTCTAATTGCATATTTAGTTCAAAATGCACATTACGACTGTGTGTTGGCGAGCGTTTCGCTTATTTTACTCAAGTTAGTATAGTTGGCATTTGACCTTGGCGGTCGACGAAGTTGCGAAATTATAGCAAGCCGCAAACACGCGCTTCGGAAATTATGGCAAACCCCAAAACGAGTCTACGTTTTGACATTCTCCAGATGGACTCCTGTGATTAACCAGAGGTGTAGTGAAATGTGCGATATCTAGAGTAAGATTCCGTACTCAAAAACGTTAAATAAAGTTGTTGTACCTGAGCGCGCGTAAAAATTGCGAACATACGCAATTTTTTTGCAAAATATTAAGTTATTGTTGTTGAATTCATACCTTATATTATGTTTCATTGTAAATCACCATATTTTTTTTTCAAAATAACCAGGCCTTGGTAAATACCCCAAAATATTTACCTACCAAATGGTGGTTTACCCACATTACTGGTCGTATGCAGAAGTTTCGGGGGCTCACTCCCGCTGGCTCATCATATTTTGCTTTAAAAATAATATAAACTTAGTAATGTTTTGCCCCCCGGGGCCGGCCAACAGCACTCCCCTGGCCCCCCCCCCCCATGTCAGTGCGCCACTGAACCGCTCATTTCATTATTGTTGAGAAACACGAGATCAAACAACCGAAAATAAACTTTGCAGTTAGTGTCAAGCAGTCTGATAGCGCGGGGGGTGATTCACATCTGCATTTCTTATCTCCTGGTGCAAACATGTGATTGGAAATCATGTGATGTTGTGGCGTGAGATGATTAACCGCACTTTTGACACACGGGCAACGCGTGTTATCCACTACAGATTTAAGAAAACACGATAAATTTAAATCTACGTAATTAATTAGACTGAAAATAAAGCATTCGAAATGAGATTAAAGATAACTCTTAGAATACCTTCTTCGTAATAGGATTATAATTTTACCTTTGGCAACTAAATAATACTTTTTTCTTTGGAAGTCTGCATTTGCATTACTATTATTAAATGATAGTATCTGGTCTGATAACGCATCATTTAATTACAATAAATATTTAATTTTGAAGTCGTCGAATGAGTTTCATTGAGTGAATGGCTAAGTCGAATGAGTTTCAGTGAATGAATGGCTAAGTCGAATGAGTTTCAGTGAGTGAATGGTGAGTGAGTGAGTTTTGGTTTTATGGCGCAAGGGCCAGTGAGTGAATGGCTAAGTCGAATGAGTTTCAGTGAGTGAATGGCTAAGTCGAATGAGTTTCAGTGAGTGAATGCCTAATTCGAATGAGTTTCAGTGAGTGAATGGTGAGAGAGTGAGTTTTGGTTTTATGGCGCAAGGGCCAGTGAGTGAATGGCTAAGTCGAATGAGTTTCAGTGAGTGAATGGCTAAGTCGAATGAGTTTCAGTGAGTGAATGCCTAAGTCGAATGAGTTTCAGTGAGTGAATGCCTAAGTCGAATGAGTTTCAGTGAGCGAATGGCTAAAATATTCAAGAAGAATGCTAAGTAATCCGTTTGACAAGCCAGAGCTGCTAAACAAGAATTTACGTGACTAATTTTGGAACGAACTCTTTCTCTCCTTTCATGCGACGTTTTTAACGCTCCATCGTCGGTAGCAGTATCTAATAGTATCGATATCGCATATCTGCATTTTCTGGTTCTTTTTACCGCATCAAAATTTGCGGGTTTTTTTACAGAATACTTATTTACATTTTCATTGGAACTAATTATTATGGTCATGAAGGAAAAATGATCAAAACTGGATGAACATATCATAAAATAGATTTATAGCCTACATTGCGACTTTTTAAAGATGAAAATGATTTCGACTAATGGAGAGTTAACCAGATGACTTATCTATCAAACAGTTTATTTCTATAACGATTTGAATAACTGAACTTTATTACGACAAACGTCGTAATAAAGTTCAGTATCAATTATAATTTATGGCAACAGCTTCGTTTCTGCGTGAACCTTGTACATCGCGCCTGCGCTTTAGAGAGTCAACTTGTATAAAGCAGGCCAATCACGTCTCTTCCAAACTGGAATTTTTGGAACACGGGAAGGAAAAAGCAATCGTCATTTTTAAAAAGCGATGGAAATTGGCACAGCGGAATGGCAATGCTGGAATTCAAACGAGGTCAAAATCCAACACTTCATGCGCCGACTCCAATTTGGGACCTCGATTAGAGGGCAGCGGTACATCAAAGGATCTGCCTACATTGAGACCTCGCATCGAGGGTAGAAATGAACTCGAAATCTCTCGCGTAGGGGAAGAGGAGGGAGAGGGGGTAGAATTCTGCGACTTTGAACGTTGTCTCAGAACAAACAAGCCTCCGTGAATGACGTGCCTCATTTTTCGACTTGAATGGATGAAAAAAAAACAGAGTGGGACAAATTGAATGGAATGGAGTACAGATGAATGCCCAGCTTAAAGGCTTCGAGAATCGTCTTTCAGCTCTCTCCCTCCCTCCCAGCATTTATGGTCACTATCGACTTATTATGATTTGCGTTAACTTTATTTTATTCTTGTTATTTTTATTAAAGCTACTAGCCGCCTTCGGCGACCAGCTTGTACGCCTGTTTAAATTACTTTTTATTTTTGTATTTTATATTAATTATAGCATTACCCGTCGCAGTTTCAGCCGCAATAAATCAGGAAAGATGAACAAAAAACTGAATAATTTGTTGTATTTGACAGAAAGTAAAATATTTAAAGACGTAATTTTTAAAATGCCAGCGATACAATTCTGTAGGGTGCATCGCAGCTAACTGAGTTTCAAATAACTTTCACTCAATTCATCTATCACTCACCGGTAGAATGATTAACGCTGAATAGGGTCGCGAAAGCCGAACATGCTGGAGGTCCTTTGTGAACCAATGGGTACAGAACGTGGTAGTGACTCGGCAAAAAATTCATAGACATCTAAAAGACCCGGCAGTATAGGAGGTAGACAATAAAATTTAAAAATTAGTTAGTTTTCCCGATAACTATTGCTTTTTTGTAATCCCTAGTTTGAGGCTGTAATTTCTAGTTTGTAATATCAAATTTGATGAGTTATCACTTGAGGAAATTCAAGTTTGGCGGCAGTTCTGTACCCTTAAGAATAACCAAAATTTTAATAAAAAATTACCTATAATGCAAGATACAAAAATTTGAAAGCGTTTTCACGCCTCATAAATTTAAAATGGCAGGAAAGCATGAGATTAAATGCTCGAAGAAAGGATGAAAATCATTTTAATCTAAATCACATAAAATGAAAGCAAACAAACCTGAAATCAAATATCTATTGCCACGCTTTATAAAAATATTACTTTGAAGCAGGGGCGATAAAATATTTCAGCAATGCAATGAATACTAAAGTGAAAATTCTGCTTTGGAGTTAATTTCTCAAGAAAACAATTTATACTATCACAACCGTAACATTTGCAAAAGCGCGTGAATAAAAGATTTGCTGAAATAATGAGATGGTTTGAATTTCATTTACAACAGCAAAAACAGTGTTACAATTCATGTTTTAAAACATTTTGAAACATTAATTAAAATTGAAAAAAATGTCGCATGAAAATAAGATCGGTGTCAATGAAAAGCCAATTTTTTTATCTTTAAGATGATGTAAAAATGGTGTTTTTGCGATTATAGGATCCGAAGTTATTCCATAAAAACGTTAAAATTTAAAGTAATTTTTAAATGATTTAAATTCTATTTAAAATTTCGAAAAATCCTTTCTTAGTGAGCACCTACTCCCCAAGAAGTAACCGCCCGCCAAATTTCAATTTTCTAATCCCAATGGTTTGGGAGATTTCGTGATGAGTGAGTCAGTCAGTGAGTCATGGTATTTGCCTTTTATATATAAAGATAGTTTGTTATTAGCATGTGTTAGTTTCTTCAGTCCTGCACAAGCCAGTGATTGCATAATACTTGTTTCAAGTACTTCAAGTAGTCCTGCGTGATAGAGTTACCTATAGATGTAGGATGTGGTGGTCATAGTCTCTACGACATATCGCAGGCTCGAATTTCTTAAGCGTAGAACCAGAGAATTTTCCAGTGAATACCCTCAAGGTCTTGTATTGCGCTCATATTCGTTCCAATCTGGAATGCTGCAGTATTATCTGGAATCCCAATTACCGAAACAAAATAGAAATTATTGAGCGAATACAGAACAACTTCTTGAGATATTTACTTTACAAAAAAAGTGGATTTTACTTGCTAATATTTTTAATATGCCTAGTTTATCTTCCAGACGAGATGTTTCTTGCGTTCTTTTCTTTTACAAAGTTATTAATGGTTCAATTGATTGTAATGATATAATGAGCTCAATAGATTTCGCTGTGCCCGCCAGATTTTTAAGAAACCAGAGTTCCTTTCCAAATTTAGATTCAAAATTTAATTATATTAACAGGTTCTCGTTATATAGGTTTTATAAAATTTTTAACACGTTCTCTGATGAACTTGACATTTTTAATATGTCTCTAGGTGCTTTTAAGTCGAAATGTTTGCGTCTTTTAAATACACGATATGTTTTATTTTGCCTTTCTACAACATTTTAAATTTTTATGCTGTTTGATCTTCCGTGTTCTTATGTATTCGACCAGTTTTTTGGCGCCATGTTTGGTTTATTTTTATCTTAAGTGTTGCATTTTTTAAAAAAAATCTCAAGTGTGTATAGACTCGCTGTTTGCGTGTTTTGACTTTTTGATCCTTGTTTTTTGGAAATGAACTTAAAATTAAAAAAAAAAAAATACGGCTTTTGATGTCATAGTGTGTCTTAAAGTTTTGTGATTATGCGTTTTCGTATTTAATTATATATACGTTTGCATAAGTTTTATGATTTTATGTATTCTCTGTGGTCTACTTTTTGCTTTCTAAGGCATATTATTTTTATTTTTTATTTACTCATTGTGACTTTTGTTCTTTGTGTGTTTGTCAGCACTCTGTAAATGGAGTTTTCTCTGTATTGTGCTTTTCTTTAAATAAATAATTAAAGTAACCCAACCATTCCTCCACCGTGGAACCAGGGCTACAAACTGCAGGATGGCAGTACTTGCAAAATGTCCGGTGCCCATGGTCTTAGGGGTTGCTTTTGCTTGGGACAATGAGTAATGCAACTCTTTAAAAGTTTCGTGATAAGTAGTGCAGGGTTTCTTCGATACCTCTCATGAAGTGGTCTCTTCTTTTTACTTTCTCGTATACGAAGTACACATAGACAAAGTATTGTAATCGTCAAAAAATTCGAACTCGAGATTTTGACGAATCTCCACGTTTTAGACCTCCCTGAGTCCGAAAAACACAATTTTGGAATTACGTCTGTCTGTGAACACGATAACTCGAAAACTATTAGAGATACGGGGATGAAATTTGGTATGTGGTCTTTACACATAATTTGTAGGTTTCTTTCAAATTTTGGACAAAATCAGTCAACGGGAATTGTGTCTGTCTGTCCGCGGTCATGCGAACGCTATAATTCAAAAACTTGAATAGCTAGATGGATAAAATTTGGTACACAGTTTTCTCATCATGAATGTAGGTCAGTATCAAAGTTTGGACCAAATCCGTCAAAGGGTTGACTGTCTGTCGGTCTGTATAATTTACTTTTGTGAAGAATCCGTTATCTCCACGCGCATGCGGACTGGAAGCAATCTTCTGTGCACGCGCAAGGAATGGAATTTCATTACGGAGTAACGAATTGCGTCAGTTTGTCCTTGAGCCGGTAAGAGTGGAAGTGTGTGATACATGCATTTTATTCGGTACGCATGTCTTTGAATTGGATTCTTTACCTAGATATTTTTCAATCACTATAATAAAAAACCTTCTGATAGTCATCGGTTTCTGGGCAACAGTAGGTTCGAATTTTTTTAGCCACACGGAGAAAGGGGAAACGGCACCTTTTGGGGGAAGTATACGAGAAGTTTAGGGGAGAACACTCCCGCTGGTTTTATTTGGTTCAATCTTCATTGCAACCTCAAGAAAGTTCTTGTGTTTTTTTAGTATTTCGTAAAGCTTCTCGTAAGTTAATGAAGGTTTATCTTCTTCTTCACTATCGCCTTGTGTTGCAAGATCATCCACCTCTTCATTTGTAATTTCTCTATCGTCATTCTCGATTCGTTATTTGATTTCTCCTTCTTTCATATCTAGAAATCGTTCGCTTCCAGTTGCTTTTGCGATTTGTACGATTTTTTTGGTTTCATTTTCAATATGACAACGCGGCCGACGCTTTGCAGCCAACCGCGTGTGAATTATATTCTAGCGTTGGACAAATTACAGTAAAAATTCAATTAATCGTCATTGTGCTGTGACATATAACCGAATAGACGGATAACCGAAATCTCTTAATGCATATGTACAGTAACGTGATTTCACTGCCGGACTGGAACGAAAATGAAAATAAAATCCTTTAAAAGTGAATAATACATATTGTATTTGATTTTACAAAACGATCAATATAAACTTCAATACAAGAGCAGTAATGTACAGAAATGTAATACGATAAGCCAATATTTTTAGACGATGACAGATAAAAGAAAACCAGTGGCGAATCCAGGAGGGGCTATCGGGCTACAGCCCCCTCCCAGAGCCAAGGCTGAATTCTTGATTTTATTTAACATCATTACAACTGTTTTTTCTTAATTTCCCTCTTTTAAAAAAATAATAAAAACGTTTCAACATTACTTTCTGGCTTGACAGAAAAAAAAATTCGAAAATTTTCCTACTTTTCTAGTCATTCCACTTGTACCTGTAGCTTTGACGCGGCCGAAGACAATTTTTCGCTAGTTATTTCATTGTAACTTTTTATTAAATTATCGAAAGTATTGTATTGTTTTTTATGATTCTTATGAACTGAATGTTAAACCAGAAACAGAATGACAGACACTGAATGTTAAACCAGTGGCGGTTAATCGAAGTTTTACCGCAAGTGGAAGCAATTATGATAACACGTACGTGCAAAATCGCGTTGTAAATCCGCTCTGGACAAGTTTTGCTACCTTTACTTGCAAATGTTGCGGGTTATGGAAAACAGTTGGTCTTGCTTCCACGACTTCCAGCATATAAATGCGCCTCTGGATAGGCATTAGTTCCGCACCATTCATGCGAGTTGTGTTTGAGTTTATATCACTGAAATGCGCAAGAATACTAAGCGATATGAATTATTGAGACTCCCGCAAGTCATTTGGGTGAATTAGTCATATTGTGTCTCGACCGGAATTTTGTATTCATGGCATAATCGTAATTTTTCAAGTGCTGCAATTTTCGGAGGGCAAATATAATTTTGGGTTGAGTAGTAATTCACGAACTTTTTAATGTAGGACTATGTTCCTCCCATTGGGGTCTCAGGAACGAATTTGATTCACATGCCAAAACGCCACAAAAAACGTTATATGGGAGACCCTTATAAAGACATAATACGAATAAGAACGTTAACAGCCATTTTCCTGGATCGTAAGCAACTTTTTCTATAAAAAACATTTACATTAAAATTTGCTAAGTGGAACTTGAAACTCCTCAATACTTTTTTTCAATTTGTAAAAATTATTTTAGGATGCTGGGAAAATTTTACTTAGCAATGCACAACATTTGCTTCGTATTGATATGCTATGCAAGACATTATCACTTCGTTTTTTTTGTTTGTTTTCTTTTATTCAAATTAAAAGAAATTATGATATATGACTTTCATTGCTGGAGTTTTGAATATTCATATGGCGTTTAAGAGTAGTTAGCTTTATAATAATTATTTCGCATTTTCCATAAGGATGATATCATTTACCACTTTTCTTATTTAATTTCTTAGTATTGAAGGCGTACATATATATATATATATATAATGCATTTTTCCGTCACATTTTCCATTAAAATATTGTATGAAACGCGAATCCTTCTTTACAAAAAGCAGATACAACTGTATGTCTTTCTCTCTTCATAAAACATTTTTAACGTAGGACTACGTTCCTCCCATTGGGGTCTCAGGAAGGAATTTGATTCACACACCAAAACGCCACAAAAAACGTTGTATGGGAGATCCTCTACATTTCCGTAACTACGTATGCTAAAAAACATAACTAATGTCTTATTTTAGAGATAACAGGTAACAACAGAAGTTACAAAGAAAAATTTGAAAATCGGAAAGGAGTCATGCGATTTAAGTAGTCCTACGCCTTTAACAACAGCCAGCTGTTTGAAAAAGACAGCCTCCCGTCATTTTTTTCTTTTTCTTTTTTTTTTCAAATTTAAAAATTGCACGCAGTAAAAAAACGCATTGGTAAAATGTGGTATATTATTCGAAAGATAATTTATTGATATACAAGACAGCGTATTTTGATTTTTTTTAAATTTTATTAATTGTTTTGTATCTTCAGGTCATTAAAATGGGATGTTAAGTGGACAAAACTGTGCATTTTCGACACCAGATTGATTGTACTAAAATCATCGTGCTTTTCATTGGCGTTGTCTTAAAAGTAAGTGAAAGCTTTGGCAAAATTAAGCTTCTTATTGATTTAAAATTCTAAGTAATTTATAAGAAGGTAGAAATATTTTAAAGTAGAAAATAATTAACTCCATTGAGAATATTTTGCCGTAGTAGAAAACGACTAGTAAAAAAAAAAAAATTTTTTTTAAAGATTTTGTTGTTGTAATTAATGGAAAAAATAAAATGTATTTGAAGGAAAAGGAAATCGGAAAAATAAATTTCCCTTGTTATTAAATAAATGATTGCCGACCTGGATAGTGAAAGGTGTTTCTTTCTATAGCTCTCATAATGTATGAAATGTGCACATGGACCATTTTTGACGTAGACTTACGTCTCTCTAATGTGGTCTAATGGTGCGTCGGGAAAGGAAATAACTATGACGCTTTTCGCTCTAAAGTTAAATGCTTATAGCTCCGCAACCAAATAACATAGATAATTGGTTTTAGTTTCATTTAACAAAGATAGGTGGACATTAAAGATTGCAAAAAGAATTTTAGAATTTGGAATTATGGTTTAGTCACAGTCGAGTTGCAAAATTGGTGAAAATCACGAAAAGTTTTGATGACTTCACAGCGACCGATGCGCGCGCACGCAGACTATGGCAATTCATTCATCGATGGAGCGAAATATTACTCAAGAATTGTTGAATTACGTCGAATTTAGTGGTAAAGTTAAACGCTTATAGCTCCTCAACCAAATAACATAGAGAGTTGGTTTTAGTTTCATCTAACAGAGAAAGGTATAGACATTGAAGATTGCAAAAATAATTTTGGAATTTGTAAGTACCGTTTAGTCACAGTAGAGTTGCAAAGTTAGTGAAAATCACGAAGAATTTTACATAGATAGAGTCACATAGTCACACTAGGCTAATAGTCACTATAGACTATAGAGTTAATAGTCACATAGAGCTACTTTAGTCACAGAAAGTCACAGTTGAGTAAGGTAAGTAAGTCTACACCTCTTAACCCCAGCGGCCGTTTCGCAGAGGAGCCAGCCTCACGTAGATTTTATTATTTTTTTATTATTATTTTCTCACAAATTTAACTATTTACTCTAAGTATTTTTAATCAGTAGCTCATCTGCATCGATTTACATACTGCAAGTTAACAACTCTAAAAGTAATCATCAATTTCTCTGGTTTTTGGAGACTACAAATTATTTTACTTTTAAAAATAATTTCATTTAAATTTTAGAAATTTGTTTGATAAAGAAAGAAAAAGAAATGGCAAAGTGAATCATTCTTCTTATAATAATGCGGAGAAGGGAAGATCGAAACCAGTTAGACAAATATTTAATGTTAAAAATGAATAAAAAATTAAAAGTCATTGCCCCAGTGACATAGCTATTGGGGGCGGTCCACAACGAGGGGCACTTCGAAATGGGCGGTAAAATCAGAAATGCAGGAAAACAATTTTATAAATAAGAAGAGCATCGGCACTAGTTCAATCGTTGTATACATAAAAAATTATCCTTTGTAATTAATTCATATTTTTCTCTTTATTTCGGCAAATTGCTGATTTGTGAGAGAAAGTGGTAGTGGACGTGCGATTTCGCAACCTATCTGCAAAGATTAAGAGGTCAAACGACGAATTGCGTTCTTAAATAAATTTTTCCCCCTGATTTTTTTTTTATTTTGAGGTTTATATAACTTGTAAAGAAATGACGGCATACTGAAAGGCCACTGCATTGCCCATTCTGCTTAATACTATGCAGGGACACCTCAACGTATCACAGTGCCGATTTCTGTATCCCCTGCAATATAAGCCCCATTACAGCCACCTCACGTAACTAATCCACCAATCATTGTGTTACACGATCCTGATTGGGGTATCCATTTACCAGGTCTTTCTTATTACGCCGTGGGTTGACTAGGAATCGACGCATGGAATTTATTGAGGTTTCATTCACGATCTTCTGTGTGTCAGTGTAAAATACGGATATTTGTTTTCTGGCTTGTTAACGCTTTTCCCCTCAATTTCCTATTAAGGTCTTCATATATAATTCACTGTGGACTTAAAATACTGTTTAAGAGGCATGAACAAATTCTAATCTCACATGCAGCTATTATGGCTATGGTTTTTATCTTATACCATACTGTAGGTAATGGTTCGAAGTCATTCTAAAGGACAGATATGACAATTACCTAGAAAACCACGTACATTAAATTTTGGGCTGCTGCACTGTCTCTTTCCTATGGCTTCAAAATTCAAAAGACTGTCAATATTTAGCCAGACTGTAGGTAACGGTTAATATTACTTACTAGAAAATCACCCGTCATGCAAATTGCCTCTTCATTCGAGAGATTTCCCGTCAAATCTGACGTGTTTGAAATGTTTAAAATTGATTGAAAACAATTAAAACATATGTTTTATGGCAGGAAATATTTTTTATTTACATATTATTTACATATCTTTTTATTCAAAAAAATCTCTTGTAAACAACATTCCGTGTGAAGTATTTTTCTTTGTTTAACAATTTTCTTTGTACTTCAGATGTCTTCGTGTAAATTTTAACGTTTCCAAAAAATATTATCAAATTATATCATCACGATTGCATTAAATAATTAGATGCATCGTGGCGTCCAAACTATATCACGCGCATGATGTACCACTGACGTGATTTACTACTCTCTATTCAAAAACGGAAATCAATTTGAAATATATGATTAATATAATTTGAAATTTCTCGGGAACTATTGATCATAGCGAGATAAATTTTATATCAAGCGAGATAAATTTTATTTCACTATTTTAGAGCTATTAAATTTGAAATTAGACTTTACTCTTAAATTAAATTAGAAATTACTCTTTTAAATTTAAAATTTCTGAAATTTAGGTTCTCTAACAATGAAATAATGCTAATTAACGTCTCGCAGTGCTATGGCGCGAGTTTTATTGTTGGTGACGTCAGAGTGTTACCGAGAGATCTGGGCTATTATATTAGTAACTAGATATAATAAAATCTGGAACCCATCTGGAAATCATGGAAATCTGAAATCAGTGATTCAAATTTATTTTAATGATCTGACAGATTTTGCATCTTTTTCACACCAAAGCTTGGATGTATTTCGGATACTAAGCTGTTAACAGTCCAATTTGGACGTAGTGTTCGTCACATCCTTCCATTGTGTTTGGTCTTTTAACTACAGAAACTCTTAGCCACACGTTCTTGAAATGTTTACGTGAGCTAAAATCAAAGAATTAAAATTTTGGATTCTTTAACCGACCAGCTAGAGTTTCCAAGCGAAAATTTTATTCGGAAGTACAAATTGTTATCGGGGCTATCATCCTGGGCTTGAACTTAGGATTTAAATTGCAAGTGGAATTAAAAATATAATTATGAAATCATTTTTATATTTTGAAAATTTTACATATTAAAAAAATAAACGAAATTACGTGGTTTTTATTTCTCAAAAATTACGTATCCGAACAATAAATCTGGAGTATTCTGTAGATAAGATTTCTATAAAAGTAAGGTTTATAAGTTCTGCTTGTTCAGTGTTTGCTTGTAATGAAATCGAGTTCCTTTGAAAAACTCAGGTCTTGTATCATGAAAATATTTGATTTTATATAATACCATTTTTATAAATTTCCTACAAAAAAGGCCGACGATGTTGATTCTTTAAAGTAAAACAAGAATATAATTATAATAATTCGTGAAAATGTTCAATAATAAATAGAAGTAATCTAGTGCTTCTTTACTGAAGTATTTTTAAAAAATAAAAATCTTGTTAGCGTTGTATAGTTAGAATTTTAAATGGAGAGAAACTGGATAGATCGATGACTTTCAAGTAACAATTTTATAAATTTAACAATTTATTCATAAAAAATGAATTCAAGACAGCAATGACAGTTGCTTTAAGCCGTTCCTTCTCGAGATCTGTGAAATGCTTCATTAAATACTTAATTATCCATGTTATTCGTCAAGTTTTGGTGTAAGTATGATTTGACAACTGTTGATTATCAAACGTTCCAACAACAGATTCATTATAAGTTCAGTTTCACAAAGAAATATACCTATATCAACGCTCATTTGAAAAACTTCACTTTCGCTAGCTAAAACCCATTTTTTCCCTCTCTAGAAAGAAAATAGGAAAGAATTCACCTGAAGAAAAACGAAAGTTACTTTCCGATTTCCCGACAAGTAAACCGGAAATGAAGTCTCACGTGCTCCTTCGCATCCTCCTCCTTGCAGCACGAGTTGTAGTCCCGACTGCGCATGCGCCCCTTTCTCTGCAGATGGCGATCATCCGAGAAGAAAGTTCCGTTTCTGCATCATTCGCCGGTTGATAACCGAACGGACGAGTGTAGTATGTCCAGCTGCTAATTGACGTTTTACCTGTGTTGTGGTCTTTTTCTTCTAAATGGCGTGACAGCACTTTCCATAACCATGCCGGCCGTTTTCTTGGACAGGTTACCGCTTCCCAGCCTTCAGGCGTACACTGTGGGCAGTGTATTGCTGCTAGCGTGCTCGGTGCACTATGCGATACAGATGACTTCTCAAATTGGATTAAATTTGAATGGAACCGAGCCCACATTCGGAGGCAACGAGGTTTTTATTTACAGAAATGCGACCTCTGGAATAACTCAAGACACTTTGTCCTTCTTCGATGTGCTGTTTGACCGTGTGTGTGTTAAACGTGTCGTTGAAGTGTTGTACTTCATGCTTCAAGAACCTATGTGTATATGGGTAAGTTGACATATTTCTTTTTGATAAATACAGTGAAGTCTCCCTATAACGAAATCGCTTGGTTCCAATTGAAAAATTCGCTATACGGAGATACGAGATTTTTGCAGTTATTTAAGTAAATGTTCCAAACTTTTCAATAGGTGCGATAAGTTCAAATGTATTTAATTATGATTTTCAATTAAAAATGAAGTAATATATATATATTATAAATTTGTTAGAATTATACTAATTTTTATTGTATAAATAAAATGCTCAAAAGTTAAGACAATTCACCAATTTAGAGAATAATATGTATTAGTATGTACTTACGTTTATTTTACTTGCAAAATTCCGTTATTTTACATTGCTTTGCATTTCGTGATGTTAAATTTTCAGAAAAATTTTCACATTTTAAGAGTGACTGGTTCCAGAAACAGGCACGTGTGAGCGAATTGGTTGCTCAGAAACTATCCACTTTCTTCAAAAATGACAACAATCGAAAAGATAAACCTCTTGAAAAATTCGTTATCGGGAGACAGCCACTTCGTTATATGGAGAATATTTTGAATGTTATTTAACATTCCAATTAAAAATTTCGTTATAGGGAGAAATTCGTTGTAGGGAGACTATACTATAATTGAGTCTTGAAAGTTTTTGTTCCATTACATTCACCTGTGGTTCTAAGCAGAAAGTTAATTTGTGCTAGTTGACATTTACATGTCCCCAATGAGTGTGTGTATGTTTTACATGATATTAACCTCTTCTCTTAAAATTAAATGTTTATTTTATACCCTTCATAGCTGATAGTTATTTTTTAATACAAAATTAGCTCTACAGTATGAATTAAAATTTGCGAAGCATGTCTTGGAAACACGTTTGAAATTCAGTATGTCAATACTAGTATATATTTCTGAGTTGTATATGAATTTCCTTGAAAATATTGGAGCTTTGATATTTGCTAAGACTTTTTATATATATTAATATTAATACAAAATCAAAACAAGGGCTATTAGGATTACTTAAGGTTTTCCAGTCCAAATTCAGCAGTTTCTGTCATTAAAGTTTTTATTCCATTTGAAATAGCAATGAAAAAGGATAATATTTGCCAATAATATTAGTCGGCTAAGTGTGAACTTTTATTTAATTTTAAGTAGTAGTAACTTTCTAATTCATTTTGAAATACTCTTTTCTATGTGATGTTTACTTCTTTGACTTATTTACAAAATAAATATTCTGTGGTTTTATTCTAACTTCAATTATGTTTTGTGTATTTATTGCTGTTCAGTGATTGTATTAGAAATGTATAGGTAGTTAAAGAAATGTCATCAATAGATAAAATGTATTAAGAAAACATTTCAAACTTATTGAATATGCATTGTTTTTTAAAAACTGGGACCCAGTACAAGCTTAACTAGCAAGTACCTGAAACTTTATTTCATTACCGAAATTATAGAAAAAAATTGTCATATTGGAGTATTTATTTCTGCATAATTAAATGTAACAAATAGTTATATCTAAACTTTGAACGTTTTTAAAGAATTATTTGATTCATTATTGTGGCTAAAGAAAACAGATTATTTAGAATTCCGGTCTGTAAAAACAGTTTCTCGTCTCTAATAATAAGTCATTTTAAATACGAGAAACTTTCGTGATTATACAAGTGTGTATGTTTGCAAGAATTTTGACGGTTTTTTAAATGTAGAAGAGGCTGAAATGTCATATTAAAGTCCCTTTAAATTTCAAATATTATTACTTATTAGACTCGATGTGTTTCAACTTTTCAAGTATGTATGTGAAAGAAATATAAAATGGGTTAACTTAAAGGCCCATAAAATAATGAAGAGGTTTTCTGATTATTCCAATATGTTTCTGTAAATATTTTGAAAATACTTTTTCACCAAATAAGTAAATATCTTTACTTTTAGATCTAGGTTATAGTATAAAAATATTAAGTTTTCAAAAAGAATTTTAAAATTGCAGACTTGAAAGGGTTATGTTTGGAACTTTTTATCTGTTAATTGGAAATATCTTGAAAAAGTTCAAGGAAATGAAGAGAACTATATTTTTTTTACTAAGATGGCAATGGTTATGTCTAACCATTATCTGTTTGTTAGTATCGAGCAAATTTCAAAATAATAAGTTATAATGAGAAGTTTAAATTCAAGAAAAATCTACATTTTATAATTTGAGATTAATTCATTCATTTTGATGTTCTCTATTTGAACCTTTCATTTGTTGAAGGTTTGCTTTTGCTTTGGAGTTCATTTTTACAAACTGTATAATTTGTCAGGATAAAAGATATGAAACATGTACCATATCGACACATGCAACTTGTTATTTTGTATTGTTGACTGTCGAGTTGGCTGATCTTTATAAATTCCTTGTAAATACTCTTAGAATTTTAATATATATATATATTTATTCCAAACAGTTTTGAAATGTTGATGTTCTGTTCATTTATTCTCAGCTTTCATAATTCTTTAGTTCATTGTTAGTGAATATTTTGAAGCGTTGTCATTTGAGTAGTTGTGAAATCTGTAAAGAAAATGCGAACTATGAATATTCAAGTTGTTCAGAAGGCAATGTGGATAAATCCAGGAAAAATTAAGAAATTTCATGCTTTTTAATATAACTTTTAAAATTTTTAGTGTATTAATTTGATTAGTGAAAGTATATGGAGTCTTCTAATGAATTAACGAGTGAATCTGTTAATAACTAAAAATATTATTAATTCCATCAAAATTTACAAAAACCAGAAGACTTCAAAAAATGGAATAATTTGCTTTGGCTTCTGAGCGACTCGTACATCTTGTATTCTTTACACTTCTTTGCTAAAATAGATTTAATAACCCCTAATTTATTTTGAAAAAGTATTTAGATTTCTTCTTTAAAAAGTGTATCATTATTTTGTTAAAGCATATAAATTTTTCTGGAATATAGAGAATATTTAAAATCTATTTTTGCTTAAAAAATAATTTAAGAAAAAGATGTTTGAATTTCAGTGTCCCTAAATTGTTATACAGTCATTTTGAATTGGGTCATTTGAATTGTTAATATTGCAACGTTCATTGCTTTATCAAATAAGATTAAGCACTCTGAAAATAAATTTGAACTAGATAAAATAGATTTGGTTACCACGCAACATTATCGTTAGTTTGCTTTCTCTGGGGTTATCAGGTTTATTGATCAGGTTCTTTGATATTTCATCTGGGAAAGGAAATTGAAATATTTAATTCTGTACACTATTGATTTTAGAATATATTTAAAGTGGAAATATTTGTAAGGAACAGAAATTAATATAATTATTGGTACGTCTATTGAGTTTTGCTTTTCAGCTCGATTGCTAAATGTATGAGGCCAAAGATTGTTGACTTTTAGTAAAATTAGTTGCAGAGTTCAAGGAGTGAAGATGCCTAGTATGGCTAGGGTTGCCATAATTGGCAAGCATTAATATAGGACGTTTAAATGCTAAATAACCATGAAAAAAGTTGATAGGTAATATAATAGGTTTATTTTTATCTGAAAAAAATCAATAAAGATTAATCAATCTAATAAACGAATAGGTAGAATAATAGAGGTAAGGCTAATCCTTTTTAGACCATTCATATTTTAAAGTTGATTTTATTCTTAATTATATTTCCATTTTTCACATAATTATGTAAAATTGGGTGGAGATTTTAAAATTATAACGACAAATCAAAATTGCTTCCATCGACTCCACTGACAACCTGTTTCTTTCGTCCGACCATTGAGTTGTCATTAGGGAAAATATTCTCTCCACATTTGAATTGTGGGCTGGAATGACAAATATGTATTCGCAGAGCTTTATAAGAAATGACTTTTGATTGATATACTTTGTATCTGCAAAATATTTTAGCCGTTTCTCTTCCATACTCAATTTCATAGTTGCTTTGTAGTTTTGGTTGATATTATTTTTCTCTAAATAATCTTTTAGAGAAAAATAATAAAAATATATCTGTTTGAATAGAATCTCGGAGTTGTCAATATGGATGTTTCTTAATTGTAAATATGCAATAGTACTTCCATTTCTTCCCATTCCAGAAAACAGGACAAACAGTAAGATGGGACCGAGTAGTGAAATATGGTGACAATCCCGTATATACGGGATGCATGGCAACCCTATGTATGGCTGCAGAGCAAGGGGCTCGATGTTAAGTTAATGATGTTAATTCCTGAGAAGTTCCTACCAATAAATAACTCAACTACAATCCATTAATCTTTAAGGAGCTATTAGTGCAAGGACAATCGTAGAGCATTTAATGAATTTAATTTATATGTATTAGGGCTGTTTGTAATATTCTTATAACTGTGTTATTTGCAAAAACTCTGCTTTTAAAATTTCTTGCTGCTTACCAAATATTGCCAAACATTGTTTAAAAATTAAAATGTAAAAAATAATTGACAACCAGCTGTACTTATTTCATAGCTTTTTAAAACAAACTTCAATTCTATCAAATGTTGTGAATCCTTTTAGCAATTAAACAGTAATTTTTATTACAGTAATGTAGAAATACGACAGAAATCCTTATGAAGTTCTTGTAGGAGCAGGTATATAATAAGCATTATGTTTTATTTGCATTTGAGGGAATATTCAATGCATACAAAATGATGAAATACAGTTAGTTATTATTAACCCAACTATACATTAAGCATTTAAACTTAAATACATAAATATATATTATAAAAAAACGATAAATTTCAAAATTCCCTTTTATTTTTTTACCTTTTTGTCCATATTTTTTTATTAAAACTGTTTTTACTGATTCGTTTTCTTTTTTTAAAAAAAGTTTTTACGTTCTATACTTTTCAAAAATTTATCATTATATTGTTGAAATTTAATAGGTTTTTAAAAAATCTATTCCGTATAATGTCATGGATGGAAATATTAACTCAATGTCAAAATTGAACAGTTTTTGACATTTTGTTACTGACTGAAATGTGGCGTTCGTTCCGCAACAGTAATAAGCTGGTTACTATGGAAACGCAATCGTTTAGGTGCTAGTGACATTTTATTTCTAAATTAAACATAATTGATAACTTCCTACGCCACTGTCAGTTGTCTTTCTTTTTTTAGGGAAAAAAAAGGGATGGCATCTGACAATTTATTTTTGTTTAATCCAGTGCCAAAAAGTCGTTTGTATTTACTGTCATCTTTGTTTACATACGAGGTGAAAGCTTTTCGTAGCAAAACACTAAAAGCCAGTTTATTTTACTCAATGACAGAAACTAATTCAATGACTGTTACTAATCGATAATCAATCGATGTTTATAATTATTTATGTAAGCATAAAAGTACCCAAGGCATATTTCGAATGATTGATCAGTCAAGTCAAATTTATCTGCGATATAGCATATGTCCATGACATTTAAATATGTGCCGATTGATCACCCAGTCAAGAATGCATGCAATGGTAAAAATGAGGTCAGGGATGCGTTGATGGAAATGTCGATAGTTTTATTTAGCAAAAGTATTTCTGGTAATGCAGATAAGCGGACAGAAATGGGGAAAGGAAATAAAACTAACGTTATGTCGTGTTGCGTAAATGGGATTACTTTTAAGCCAAGTAGCTATTTCCCGTTAGGTTTTCGTTTCCTTCCTTGCTGACTTAACCACTTAACTGAATAGTTTTCTTTGCTATCTAAGATGATCCCTCCTGTTTTGGAAAGGGGCTGTCGTTTTCATTCATCTAAGAAGGCATAGGATACTTAAGATGCTTATGGATCCTACATATTTTTTGTGTCAAATTATAAAGCTAATTAAAGATTCAATTTTAGTTTATAAGACTAAAATTTCGATAATTCGATGCACGAGTATTCTCGGACTGTTAAGTTAAGCGGTTAAATCAAACACTCAGCTTCTTAGCATTGTAATAGAATCTGTGTTAAATGTTGGAAATAATTGTTAGTAGGTTCAGGTATCGTGCATCTATTTGTTTGCCACCTTGAAGCGTTCTAACGTTAGTTTGACTTTGCCAAGAATCTTAATATTCTGTTCAAAAGTTACTAAAAATCGTAGATTTTTTGCGAATATTTTTTCTAAATTTTCCCAGCAACGTGAAGTGACGCAATGTAGTAATGTAGCCGTACTGGCTGGTTGATATAAAATATATTTAAACAGACTCGGACTGAAAAAACTGAATTGATGTTATGCTGAGTTTTAATGAAATTGATTTATGTCTTTAAAGACTTGTCATACAAGCAATAAATGTGAAAGCTGCGCCTCGCCTGTTTTAGAGAAATAAGATAGTTTTAAAAATTTCGTTAAATTAAAAATCAATATAAAAATGAGTTTTTGTGATATTGCCAGAGACAGAATCTGGGGTTTTCTCTTATTTTGCTTTTCCTGAAAACTTATAAAATTACTGTTGAAAACAGACTTTTATGTTTAGATATGTTAAAGATGAGCGTCAGCTAAGCTTTTTTTTACCCCACCATCTTTTTAAAATCTAAATCGGGTTTTTTTCTGCATCTCTTCCCAAAACGTAAACTAATACGCCATATTCTGGTGGTTCTTGATTTATTTTGAACATACGGATGCAAAAGAAACATGTTTAATGCAGATATACTTGCAACTATACGGTAGTTTGACGGGCTTGTTTTGTTAATCTTTGCATGCTATTCTTTAAACTTGTCATTATATTTTGTTATGGCTTTAGTGTCAGAAAGATTGGATTGCCGTAACACTGTCTGGGTTACTGCACATCTGTTCTTCTGTCTCATAAAATTTCCTTGTAAAGGTGATGCAATCACCAGACTCATTCTTTCGGCATGCCTTTTCACAACTGCAGCCTAAATTCTTGGATGAAAAAGCGATTTCCATTTCCCAAAATTCTTTTCCCATGACCACTCAATTGCAACTCTAAATTAATACAACTCAGTTTGATACTTAGTTTTTGTAATTTACCCCTTTTGTCGGCGTCGCATGTAATGAAAGAGTCAAAGGATGCAATTTTTCTGAAGTTCACTACATGTTTCATTTTGAAAATTACTAAACTTATTTCAAAAATGAATATTAGACATGTAGCTGATGTTAAATATGTGAATGAAAAAATTTTAGCATTTTTTATTTTCAAGAAATTTGTTTCACGGTGAAACCAATGAACGGTAACGGGCTATTTTTCCTCCGAATAAGTTATTATCGCAATGTAATTTAAATTATATATTCAGACATGACACATTTCCGCGGAAACGCGGATTTCCGCTTTTTCAGCATCGAATTTAATCATTCTTGGGATCGATGCAAATCTGCATTAAAATTTTGTTTAATGTGTTGAGGGGGGGGGGGGGCGCCCGCAAACAAAAGTTGTGCGCCATGTGAAAATTCTGCTTATGGCTCTGAGGCGAAAGAGTTTTGAATTCATAAGATATTGCGTAATCCTGCCGAAAGTTATGTATCGGCGTTTTGCCGCGCTTTGGGGTCAAAGTTTAAAATTGGGAGGAATGCCTGAAAAGATAGTTTTCTTTTATTTCTCGTTTCGCCCAATCGTTTTTCATTTCATCCACCAATTTCTTCCGATCCGAATTTCGTGAGAAAAGATCGCTGAAGCCAATTTTTTTTCGCGTTCTTTTTAACATTCTTGTCTTCGTTTTTGTTAGTTATTTCGATTTCATTTTTGTTAGTTTTCGTTCCCTAACGTTTGTCTATCAACACAGACATGACACGTTTGGACAATTTTCTTTTAAGTAATAATTCTACAATATTTCTAATATCTCAAGCACTTTTTGTTTAAATTTATTCATTTATTGTTCAATTAATAATACTTATTTTACTTGTCGGTGTTTACGTTTGACACGATACCGTATTTATGAAGTTCAGCTTTTTTTGTTCCATGCCTGTGTCATGTCTGTATATTTAATTTATAAGTATACTTGAGTATTCAGGATATTCAACCGTCATAAAATTCAATATTATTTTCGAAGATTCGGTTTTAAAAAATATAAGTTTGTACAAGCACTATCATCAATCTGTTTCTCTGAAACCACAAACACTTTAGCTCTTGCAATGCCGATATCTTTGTGAATACTAATGGTATTAAACTGGAATTTGTTATAAGTTTGCCTATATATCTGGTTCTTAAGTCATGAAAGAAAAATTACGCTACTTTTCGCTCATGCGTAGTAAAAAAATGCTCAATGTGTGGTTTCACTACGAAACCAATGAACGCAAAAGGGTTAAAGTTAAGGTTGCCATATGTCCCGTATATACGGGACTGTCACCGTATTTCACAGCTCAGCGATTTGTCCTGTTTTCTCCCTAAACTCAGGCCGTGGAGACAGTTATAATTATGTAAAAGAAGAAAATGATATAATTAGTAAAATCAATTTTAAAAAAATGACTGATCTAAAAATTAGTCTTGCATCTTTATTATTCTACGTGTTCATTTTATTAGATTGCTTAAACTTTTTGATTTTTAACCGCTTAACTTAACAGCCCAAGAATACTCGTGCATCGAATTATCGAAATTTTAGTCTTATAAACTAAAATTGAATCATTAATTAGCTTTATAATTTAACACAAAAAATATGTAGGATCCATAAACATCTTAAGTATCCTATGCCTTCTTAGATGAATGAAAACGACAGCCCCTTTCCAAAACAGGAGGGGTCATCTTATTAGATAGCAAAGAAAACTATTCAGTTAAGTGGTTAACAGAGTAAAATAAACCATTACCTAACCACATTTTTCGTTTTTTATTTATTTAACACTTAAACGTCCCGTATCAATGCTTGGAAATTATGGCAACCCTGAAAAGTGAATTCGTCGCTACTTTTACGTCTCGGTTTATTACGCGATTATTTTTTGTATTTCTGAATATTGCTAAGAAACGGCGCAAATAGTCCTACTTTCTTCATGTTTCCGCGGTAAGATTTCTCGCCTTGAATGGAAAACACAATCATTTTGTCGGAGATTCGATTAAAAAAAAAAATCGACAAATAAGGGGTTAAAGTTCTATCGCCCATCAGGTAATTTTAAGTATTAAAAATATTCGGTTGCATTTGATATTTAAATGTATTTGTGTTGAAAATGATTTTAAAGATTGCTACTGATTTAAAAAAAATAGCTCAATTTGCAGACAGTTTTTCATATTTTGTGTTAAACGTAACAGGGCTGGCTCCAGAGTATTCGGCGCCCTTGTGAAATTGTGGCGCCCCCCTGTTTATATCGTATATTGGTACATATGCTAAAAGATTTAACTATAATAATTATAATTATTAACTATAATAATTAAGATTTAACTGTAGTAAATGATTTAATTCTAGTAAAATTATTAGGAATTGGCGCCCCTACACGCCTATACCCGGCCCTGAAACGAACATTCTCCAAAATTTCTTATTATAATTATATACAACTGATTGATGCTTTAAATCATTGATTAAAATTTAATTTTCGCTAGTAGATTTTATATACCTGAAATATGATTTG
Organism: Araneus ventricosus; assembly: GCA_013235015.1. NCBI lineage: Eukaryota > Metazoa > Arthropoda > Arachnida > Araneae > Araneidae > Araneus > Araneus ventricosus. The sequence continues at coordinate 108,560 of BGPR01002493.1, read as the reverse complement.
ATGCATTTTTTTTTCTCCTCTGATTATGTAAATACCCCTTTAGAATGTGAAAACTGGGTAAACTCAATTTTGAAGGGAGGAAAAAAATTGACTCGTGTGTTTCTGCAGTTAACAATTAAATTAGAAAATTTAGTTTGAGGAAGAATTTCGTAATTTTGAATTGTAGTCAGATGACCAAAAATGGGTGACATTCCATCGGGAGTTATTTGATCGCGAGATATGATCCCTATGCACTCTTGGATTATGTCCCGTTTTGAATGTAAAACAAATCTGTCATTAAACCAGCGGGAGTGGTCTCCCCTATACTTTCTCGTATACTTCTCGAAAAAGGTGCTGTTTCTCCTCCCCCCGTGTGGATAAAAAACTTCGAACCTATTGTAACCCAGGATCCAATGACCATCGGAAAATATTTGGGTAAAGAACCAAATTCAAAGAGGTGCGTTCCGATTTAAATGCGTACCGATTTCTACTCTTGCTGGCTCAAGGACAAAGTCGCATAATCCTCCCGCATGCACAGATTGCTACCAGTACGCATGCGCGTGGAGAATCGGATTTTAAAAAAAGCGCCAAGCAGGAGTCAATAAATATCGTGCACAGAAGATTGCGTCCAGTACGCATACGCGTGGAGATCGCGGATTCGTTGGAGATGCAACTATACAGACCGACAGACAGTCAACCTTTTGAGGGATTTGGCCCAAAATTTTATTTGTATTCATGACAATAAAACTCTGTACCAAATTTTATCCATCTAGCTATTCAAGTTTTTGAGTTATGTTAACATGACCGCGGTCATACAGACAGACAGACTTCCCGTTGACGGATTTTGTCCAAAATTTGATAGAAACCTACAAATTGTGTTTAAAGACCACATACCAAATTTCATCGCCGTAGCTCTCATAGTTTTCGAGTTATCGTGTTCAAAGACAGACAGACATGATTCCAAAATTGTGTTTTTGGGACTCAGGGAGGTCTAAAACATAGAGATTCGTCAAAATCTCGAGTTCGAATTTTTTGACGATTACAATACTTTCTCTTTGTATACTTCGTATACGAGAAAGTAAAAACTGGTATAAAACTGGCAGCTTTCCTTTTGATTTTCGTTTGTATTATCAACTTTTAGGTTTTTAAAATATAATACATGACTATGGCACTTATAATTTATTTGTACAGTGGGTTAAAATTTCAGCGGACCTTTTCCCGAAACATCTATTTTTAAAGTTGCAAGTAATTCAAGCGGGAATTCTTCAAATACGCCTGAGGATATGAAAAAAGTGTTTGGTACATACGAAAAACCAGTTCGAGGACAGTTTTTTAAAACTTTCCGCCCATTTTGGAGACCTCTGCTCTTCCAAGCTCTTCGAAGAGCGCTTTGAGTTTAATCCACCACTGCATACTGATATAGCGTGCTTTCATTAAAACACGTTAAAGTGTATCTTTGTGAGCAAACAGGCGTGGCCTGGTTTGTAAAGGAGGGGGGAATCATGAATACTGGTTTGGACTACTTCAAGAAATAGCGAACTAAATGGGAAGCTGTTAACACAGGTGAAAAAGGTTTATCGTAATTATCATAAATTATCCAACAAATTTGTTACAAAAACTAAAATGGGTGCCCTCTTTTTTAAAAAGCTCATTTTTGAAGATGATTTCTTCTGGTTTGATTAACATTTTATCTTCAAACTCATCTTCACAAAATGCACTTTTTTCATTACTTCTGTAGAAGGGTCATCGTGACTTTTATCTTAACGCGTTTGATACCGTTGACTCGGAAGAAAAATGGACTACTTCAGCCTTAATGTTTTGCTTAATATTACACCAGTTATCGTTCCTTTTGGTAGAATCTATTTGACGCGTAATAGCATTTTTACAATCTGGATCTCAGTGATGCTATACTGAGGATGGAGTTTTAATTGTCCTCACTTCGCTCATGACATTTAATAAAGTTAGGTACATGTTTGTTTATATTGCATATCTAGCTATTTATATACTGAAAGCTGATGAATGTTTTCACAAACTGTTTCCCTTTTTTGAATACAGTAGAACCTCGCTAATCCGAAATTCCGGTTAATCCGAACCGATTTTATTTTCGAAAATTATATGTAATTGAGAAGATTACCTGAAAAGATTTAAATATGCACACTAAAAACAAAAAAAGTAGTTTTTCAGCATGCATAATTTTGTACACATTGAAGGAACTAATGCAATTCGCCGTAAAATAAGGTCACTTCATGCAGGAGCACATCCAATATTCTGATGAAAAGGGGAGACGTATTCTCTTTCTATTGCTTTTGAATAAAAGAATTCAAGAGATGGTAGTACTGAGTACTTAAAACTTGCATTTTTTTTAGCACGCATCTTTTTTTTTCTTTCTATTTTTATCGGAATTTCGGGTAATCCGAACAGGTACCTGTTCCAATTAGTTCGGATTACCGGAGTTCTACTGTACTTCGAATTTGACTGTTTCAATTTCTCTTTAAAAACAAAATTCGATTCTCAGCCTAGGAACAAGTTTCATCAGTTTTGTTCTACAACTTGACCAATCTATTTGTAGCACGATTCATGCAATACATTCTATAAGGTGATAGACATTTGTTGCACGTTCACAACGCTGAGCCTCTGTTAAAGAAACGGGCTTCACATCGTGTGACGTTTATAGTTAGGATTGCCATAATTGCCGAGCATTGATACGGGAGACGTTTAAGTGCTAAATAAGTGAAACATGAAAAAAGTGGGTAGGTAATGGTTTATTTGACTGATGAAAAATTCAAAAAAGTTTAAACAATCTAATAAAATGAATACGCAGAATGATAAAAAAGCTAATCTATTTTAGCCCAGTCATATTTTAAAGTTGATTTTACTTAATTATATCATTTTCTTCTTGCATATAATTCTAAAATTGGGCGCAAGTCATTTTAAAATTATAATGACAAATCAAAATTGTTTCGGTTGTCTCCACAACCTGTTTCTTTCGTCCGACCATTGAGTTGGCATTACGGAAAATATTCTCTCCATATTTGAATTGTGGCTGGAATGACAAATATGTATTCGCATCTGTATTATACATGATTTCTGATCAATATACTTTACATCTGCAAAACACCCCAGCCATTTCTCTTCCATACCCAATTTCATAGTTGCTTCGCGGTTTTGGCTGGTATATCTTTTTCTAAATATATTCGATACAAACTTGATTGAATACAATCTCACTGTTGCGCTGGTGTCGCACGCAGAGTTGAGGGAGAAACGGGACAAATAATAAAATACGGACTGAGTAGTGAATTACGGTGACAGTCCTGTATATATGGGACGTATAGCAACCCTACTTATAGTGAATGTGTTGCGAGCCTCCTGTTTAGTTTATGGAATAAATGTAATGACCTGACATTTTACGCATCTCGTTATTGCTTGAAGTATGCATGTGCCTCATATTGCCTAGTTTAATTCATTAATGCACATTTTGGACGTTTCTTCAAATAAGCTAATATGCCTGAATTGGAATTGATACGGAAAGTTCACTGTTGACTAATCATTTTTGTATTTTTATATTTTGTGTACATTAATATTTGTAAACTAATAGAAAAGACATTGAAAAAAAAGCCGGCGAAGTTGATGCATTGTTCCCAGTTTATTGGATTTTTGCAATTGTGATCATAAATAGAGTAATTTTCGTCGAAATTCGCATTTGCTAGTCATATTCTCGCACGTTCTTCGACACAAGACACGGACAGAAAAGGAAACTATTTGTCGTAACAGTGTTACTGCACGATACAGCAGGGATTTTCCTTAATTTTTTTTTTTTTTTGCAAGAGTTCTTAAATATTAATGTTTTGCTGTTTTTGTTGATGTTTACGTTAAAATTTGACGCTGTGATATATAGACATTCAAAATTGTTTTTGTTTGCGGTCATTTTTGTTACTGGTGAGCCATATTTATCTCAATTGGTCAGTTTAAAATTCACAGGATAGTTAATGTGTTTTTTACTCTCCGTATTTTTAACATTGGAACCTTATGAAACGTATGCAACTTTCGCGTGTCTTACCAAGGCAAAACACCTTGGTCCCATGGCCCCCCCCCCCCCCAATGCAGCACTTAATTTAACTTGCGGGGCATAATTTTTGTAACAGGAATACTTTTAATTATGAATGTTTTAACTAATTTTACAAATTATTTTTAATTCTTTAAGAAAAGTAGAGAAATTTTATTACTGACTGTTAGTGAAAGTCATAGCGCTTTAAGACGAATGCTTTGAAGGTAATCTTACTTTGCAAGATTTTATTTTCCGGAACAAATTATATCGTATGTCGTATAAAATACAGTAATAATAATTAAAAAAATGTTTGCGTACTTTTTAAGTATTAAAATTTTTGTGCTTGGCTTATGCTACTTTATTCTATACGATTTTACAAGTTAATATAGTATTAGTGATTTGAACTCCTTCCACTATACTGAAGGAAAAAATATTTTATTCTTAAACATTTTGGAGTTGTGAAATAATTCTGTAATACTTTTCGAAATTTAAAAATTTCCTTCAGTGCTGATAATGAAATTCCTTAATTTTTAAACTCAAATCATTTGCTATTAACCCTCCGACTGCATAATTTTTTGAATTACTATTTAGATGCAACGTTTTAACGTGTAGGGTTAAAACTGACTTGTGTTTGATTTCTAAATGTTTGCATGGTCGACCGTTTGTATTCCTTTTGTTCATCACGCAGAGTTGGAGTGGTCTGCCTACTCTCCATTTCACCCAACTGCAACCGTGTCGCTCCATTAGGAGGTGTTGGTCGCTCCCGATTTGTTGGCATTGGCAGAAATAAAGGCCATTGCCGCTTGTCGCGCTAGACGAACACCCGCTCAATTCTCTGCTTCCCCCCAAGGTCAATCGATTGAAAAAGACTTTCTCCCGCTGTAAACAAAATTCCGGCCGAGCGCGGTTGCAGATGCGGTTTTATGTATTTCATTGTTTCTCGAATCTTCAGGGCCATTGGAATCAAAGGTGCGAAACGTGTACCGTTGCACACGTGGAACAGATGGCCGGTCAGGAAGTTTTCGGTTTCTTTTATTCTAATAGGCATGTGACGAATTTCTTCGAGCATGTTATTTGCATTGTACGGTTTTATTGCAGACCCGTATCGATCCGGGAAATCACCATCCCTTTATCTAAGAGTGGCCAGATCTTCTGAATCTCTATCCGGGACGCTCTAGAACGCAGGCGTGTTACGAGTAGGGTTACCATAGTCCGGATTTCAGGCTCGCGTCCGGAATAGTGTCCAGATCTTCAAAATGTTTGGATTTACGCCAGTGAGTGTGACGAGAGAGAAATTTGGTCGTGATAGAGAAAATCTGACGTCATTCCGCCTAGAACGACAATGAAAGAAATTCATTGTTGATGGGAAAGTGGATGAGCCTACTTATAAAGGCCGCAATTTAAACAGAAAATTAAAAGTTTTTTTGGAATTTTATTTTAATTCTGTTTTTTTATTTAATTTTGAATTAATAAAACATTAACAAAAGGAATTATTTGGAGGTTATTTTACGAAGAAATTCTCAATGTTCTTGGTTCCAAGAAAAAGTTCGCAAAATAGAGGTTCGTTAAATAGAGGTCCGACTGTATATTCTTTGCATAATATTAATCTCAGCTCAATGTGTCTTCGTGCTTTTATTAGTTAATAATAAATTTTGAATATCCTGCTAATCCAAGAATAGTTGTTCCTGTTTCTGACTCTTTCTCGGCTTATCCTCCTATATCCCTCTCTTATCAAGGATAAATGGTGCCCAGGACAATTATCGCTCTCCTCTCCTTCATTCTAAGTACAGTAAAGCACCGTTTATACGTTTCTCATTTATACGTCGTTTACATTTATTCGTCGTTTGATCCCATTCCCGATTCATTCGTATTCATTGTAACGGTAAAGTTCTTCGTTTATACGACGCACAGATTCTGTTGTACGTCGTTTTTTTCCCTTTCTAAGATGCGAAAGTTTCCTTTCTAATATGTGAGCTATGATACTGATATCATGACTTCGAAATTATTCGCAATTGATGAATTAATAGAAGAAAATAGTCTGGTGCTAATTTAAGCGATGAAGTTATTCCACCTTCCTTTAAAGACGCAGTGGACTGCATTGAAAAACTTCGAACTCATTTCTTTTGTGAGAAGAATAGTGAAAAAAACATTCAATGAAATTAATTCGATTCATAGTGCTGTACTTAATACTCACAGCCAATCGGCACGTCGCAAAACGGTTCAAGACTTTTTAACCAACCGCCTACTTGCATGCATAGAATTCTTTGTATAATATGCATAATTAGTACTCAAGATATACATGAAAGGCATGATTTTTCTCACTTTTATGATAAATGCTTCATTTTAGAATTTAATTATTGATTTTCATACTATGTATTATGCTAGTATTGTCTTAAGACTTTAAAATTGTCAGATTTTTTAAAAATGAATTTGCAGTAGTACCATTGAACTTGTAATAGTCAATTTTCTTTAGTAGTATTTCGATTATCCTGCTCGTTTAGGTCAGTCCCTTGAAAGACGTATAAACGGTGCTTTACTGTATATCTGTGAAAACGTAAAATACTTGAAATGTTGTTTCCTCTCGGTGTCCTTCCAAGATTGGCATTCGGGGCATCTTAATCCTCGCTCATTCCTTGCTATG